>SJYQ01005248.1:624520-647487 GCA_006410935.1 Redunca redunca
AAAAATTAACTCAAAATGGATCACAATCCTCAATACAAGATATAAAACTATAATATTTTAAGAGAACATGTAGGAGAAGATCTTTGTGACCTGGATTAGGTAAAGAATTTTTAGATATGATACCAAAGCACAATCAGTAAGAAAAAAAACTATAAATTGAATTTTATTAGTATGTTTTAAAGACAAAGTACAGACTAGGAGAAATATTTACAAAACATATATCTGATAAAGGACTAATATCTAAAACATATAAAGAACAATTAAAACTCTAGAATAAGAAGACATACAACTCAATTTTTTAAATGAGCAAAAGATTTGATGGTACAACAAAAGATGGTCAACATTACTAGTCACAAGAGAAAGGCAAATTAAACTACAATGAGATACCACTACATTTCCTAGAGTGACTGAAATTGGAAAAGACTTATCAACATCAAGTATGATTGAAGATGTGGAGACGCTAAAACTTTTATGCTGCTGGAGAGTGATAGATAAAAGTGCTCTGGCAGGTTTTTGGATGTGGAAACTTATTTTATGTCCAAGAAATTCCATCCCATGTATCTTTGATATATGTAATAAAAAATATATGCCCACACAAAGACTTGTATTAACACATGAATGTTCAGAGAAGCTTATTCAAAATAGCCAAAAAGTAAAAACAAAAGAGAAGAGACAAAGTAAACATCAACCCCAGATGATCCAAACATTGAAATTAGTAGATGTCAAAAATTTAGAAATAGCAAAATTAAAACCACCAAACCAAAAATTTCACTTGCTTTGCAAAATAGTCTAAATCAAGTTACACTTATATGATTTAATTGGTCTTGTCTACTCTGGAAATTATCAAGTCTGGGCTCCATTTTGTACTTAATTTTAACATAGGCAAGGATTTTTAGAACAGCTATTCTAACTATACTCATTGAAGCAAAGAAAAATAGTATGGTAAATGATATGCAGGTCAGGAAGCAATAGTTAGAACTGCACATGGAACAACAGACTGGTTACAAATAGGAAAAGAAGTACGTCAAGGCTGTATATTGTCACCCTGCTTATTTAACTTCTGTGCAGAGTACATCATGAGAAACACTGGGCTGGAAGAAGCACAAGCTGGAATCAATATTGCCAGGAGAAATATCAATAACCTCAGATATGCAGATGACACCACCCTTATGGTAGAAAGTGAAGATGAAAGTGAAAGAGAAGAGTGAAAAAGCTGGCTTAAAGCTCAACATTCAGAAAACAAAGATGGCATCTGGTCCCATCACTGCATGGCAAATAGATGGGGAAACAGTGTAAACAGTGTCAGACTTTATTTTTTGGGCTCCAAAATCACTGCAGATGGTGAGTGCAGCCGTGAAATTAAAAGACACTTACTCCTTGGAAGAAAAGTTATGACCAACCTACAGAGCATATTCAAAAGCAGAGATATTACTTTGCCAACAAAGGTCTGTCTAGTCAAGGCTATGGTTTTTCCAGTGGTTATGTATGGATGTGAGAGTTGGACTTTGAAGAAGGCTGAGCGCCGAAGAATTGATGCTTTTGAACTGTGGAATTGGAGAAGACTCTTGAGAGTCCCTTGGACTGCAAGGAGATCCAACCAGTCCATCCTAAAGGAGATCAGTCCTGGGATTTCTTTGGAAGGACTGATGCTGAAGTTGAAACTCCAATATTTTGGCCACCTCATAGGAAGAGTTGACTCACTGGAAAAGATGCTAATGCTGGGAGAGATTGGGGGCAGGAGGAGAAGGAGATGACAGAGGATGAGATGGCTGGATGGCATCACCCACTCGATGGACGTGAGTCTGAGTGAACTCCAGGAGTTGGTGATGGACAGGGATGCCTGGCATGCTGTGATTCAAGGGGTCCCAAAGAGTCGGACATGACTGAGCGACTGAACTGAACTGAACTGAACTGAATGAATGAAGTTAGGGAATCTCACTGAAGATATAGAAATTATGCAAAAGAAACTACTAAATTCTAAAACTGAAAATGAAATCTCAAATTAAAAAATATCCTTAGATAGGCTTGAATAATAGAGATGACAGAGAAAACAGCTTGATGATACAATAGAAATTATCCAATCTGAAAAATAAACCAAAAAATTTAGAAGAAAACTAATAGAGCCTCAATGTCAAAAGATCTAACACATGTGTATTGGAAGCCCAGGATGAGAAGAAGTATGGCCAAAAAAGTGTTTGAAGAAATAGCCAAAATCTTTCCAAATTTGGTGAAATGCCTAAAAATAAAAGGCTGGTGAACCCAGAACATGATAAATATTTAAAAAGCTATATGTAGGAATATCATAATCTAACTGCTGAAAATCAAAGAAAAAGAAAAGTCTTGCAAGCAGTCAGAAAAAAAAAGACACAGTTACACAGGAGAAAATAATTCCAATGATTACAAACTTTTCAATCTAAACTATAGAGGCCAGAATTTCATGAAAGTATCTTCAGGGTGTTGAAAGAGGAAACTGTCAGTCCAGAATTCCATGTGCAGCAAACACATCTTTCAAAAACTAACATGAAATAATGTTTTCAAGTAAAAGAAAACTAAGAAAATTTGTCACCTAACAGATATGCTGAAATGCTAAATAAAATTCTTCAGGCTGAAGGGAAATGGAAAATTCAGATCTTCAAAAAGGAATAAAAAGACTTGGATATAAATTAAATATCTGAGCTAATATAAAATATTATTTCCTCACTTAATTTCTTTAAAATTATATGTGTTAAAATATACCTAGGTGTTTAGGTCAAAAATTATGAGATTTTCTTATGAGGTAATAGAGATAATACATATGAAAATTATTACATAAAGATCTGTTGGGGAATAATAGACCTATACAGCTATTAGGTTTTTTCATTTTATGTGAACTAGCTCATTATTAACTCTAAATTGAAATAAAAAGTTAAGCATATCTATTAACCTGTGGGGAACCACTTACCCTGGAATTATAATCTCTTAAAAAGACAACCTGTTTTATTCGTCTTTCATCCTGAATCATAAATCACAGAGTAATGAATCTAATGACTAAATAAATACAATGAAACAATGTTTGTTGAGATGTTTTGAATCAACACTTTTAACTGGCACTCACTCACAGCTGAGTTATAATTCTACTTTTAGCACAACTGGATATAGTAAAGGCATAATAAATGCTATTATTAGTGTTCCTAATGATGTCTTTGGAACACAAGAATATCATGGGTGACAAATTTTAAGCCACCAAATAATCAATTCATAGATAAGGGCACAGGTTCTAGAGTGCCCAAACTTAGGTTAGAGTTTTACTAACCACCTGTGTGACCTCTTAATTTTTGTCTAATGTGAGATGGTGAGCAAACTTGCTATATACAGCTGTTGAGAAGAGTAAATAAAAATCAGTGTAAATGGCTTAATACAGTATTTGGCACAAGAAAGTACTCAATAAATGTTAGGGGAAGCACACTGATTGAAACCGACCACCCTGGCCAGGCACCATAGTAACCATGTGCATGAGTTGTTTGACAGGAGATCCTGAGAAGGAATACGGAACTAATAAGCCACCACCAACCGGAAGAGTTCGGGAAAGGTCTAACGGAGACACTGCGTGTCCATCCACTTCCCACAATCCCTCTCGAGAGTATCCATCTTGGCTGAGCGATGCGTGCGCCACCAGGAAAGGCTCTGAATTAGAATGACTGGCCAAAGATCACACAGGAAACTAATCTCATCACCATAAAACCCGACATTGCAAGCTACACAGCAGAGCAGTTCTCCTGGGTTCCCTTACCCTACTGCTCTCCACCCGGGTGCCCTTTCCCAATAAAAGCTCTCGCTTTGTCAGCACATGTGTCTCCCCAGACAATTCATTTCCGAGTGTTAGACAAGAGCCCAGTTTCAGGCCGTGGAAGTGTTCCCTCTTCCTGCAACATAAACACAGGCTGCACTTACTGAACACACAATACAAACTTTAAAAATTTATAATCCAGGGACTTTCCTGGTGGTCCAGTGGTTAAAAATTCATCTTGCAATGCAGGAGACATGGGTTCGATCCCTGGTCCAGGAACTAAGATCCCAAATATCATGGAGCAACAAAGCTCGTGTGCCACAGCTAGAGAGCCCACATGCCGCAATTATTGAAGCCCACGCTCTGGAGTCCAGATGCTACAACTACTAGATGCAGTCACATAAGTAAATAAATATATTTTTTAATTTAAAATATCCATGGATATTTTATATATATATAGCAACTTACACTAATTAGAATATTTGATTAACCAGAATATCCATTCCCCAATCTCATGTATCACTGTGTCATGCAACTGTATTGAGTTAAGAAAACATCCACATTTTCAGTTTAAAATATGACACAAACAAACTTATCTACAAAAGAGAAACAGACTCACAGACATAAAGAACAGACTTACAGTTGCCAAAGGGAAGGGACGTAGGGGAGGGATGGGTTGGGAGTCTGGGATTAGCAGGTGCAAACTTACATATAGAATGGGTAAACAGCAAGGGCCTACTGCATAGCACAGGGAACTATCAATATATTCGTATCCTGTGATAAACCACAATATTAAAGGATATGAAAAAGAATGTATATACATGCACAACTAATCACTTTGCTGTACAACAGGTATTAATATAACATTGTAAATCAACCACACTTCAACAAATACATTTTTTAAAAAGAAGGTTTCTGCATTTTCAAATCATTTGTTTTGTGCCCAACAAATCAAAAACAAGACTGCATCTACTACTCTACCACTTGAAATAATAGCTACACAGATCAACTATTCCCCTGCAAAACCTTTGGGACTTGATATTTTTTGGAATTCAGAATGTCTCAGGTTTAAGAAAATCATGGCTATCTTATGTAACAACCTTAGTGGAGGCTGTCAGGTGCTTTTAATCAAACATATTAATAATTCTTCAGTCATTAGTATATAAGCCCTCTGTATCCATGGGTTCTGCATCTGGGGATCCAATCAACCACAGACTAACAATATTCTTTAAAAAAAAAAAAATCTAGACAGTTCCAAAAATAAAAAGTTGAATTTGCCACAGACTGGCAACTATATGCAAAGTATTTACATTAGGTTAGGTACTGTAAGTAATCTAGTGATGCTTTTAAGTATATGGGAGGATATGTATAGGTTACATGCAAGTACTACCCCATTTTATATTAGAGACTTAAGCATCCAAGAATTTTGGTATTCACAGCAGGGCCTGAAACTAGTACCCTGGAGATACCAAGGGACAATTGTATTTACACAAAGGAGGGAAAAGTGTACCTGTAAATTGCTACAGGTCATTTCCAGTCAGATCTTACCACTTAATGAGTTCATTACAATAGGTGCCGATTTTTTTTAGGTTTTCAATTTTAGAATTGCAAATAAGGGATTGTATGGTCCTGTGAGAGTAAACACTTAGATTGTATGTATCATGATGCAAGCATACTCTAAATACTTTACATATCAAAACATTTGACCCACAACAAGCCTACCAGGTAGACACCAGGATTATCTTCATTATACAAATCAAGAAAGGAAGACACAAAGAGGATAAGTCACTTACCCAATGTTACATACTTAATAAGATGTAGAATCAAGATTCTGTTCCAGGGCTTGTGCCTTAACCACCTCATTTTGCTGGCTTTCTGAAATCTAATTCCAATTTAAATTCTAATTATCTGTAAAGCAAGTGCGTTTAAAGGTCATTCTAAATAACAATTTCAAAATTCAGCTGGATACCAGTCATTTTCTGACCAAGAGACCATTAGGACCACAGAAGCACTTCCATGCTTTGTACACACTCCTGCATTGTGAACAGAAATAGGAACTTGCTCAAAGTTCCAATATGTACAATACCCACCAATATGTCCCAATAACCACATTTTTTTTTTCTCTGCCATGCTGGAAGTGAAAGAAATAGCAGGGAGTGAGAAATTAGTGGGAGAGGCAAGCAGAAGGGAAAATAACATGCGAAAATCAATAAACTCCCAAGTGGGTAGCCTTTTGTCATCCCCATGTGTTCAAGCCCTTCTCTTGAGAGAACAAGGTGACAAGTGTCTGGGCTTGACTAGAAGTTACAATGCACTGGGTCTCCAGATCTCCTCTTGAGAAATTATATAAAAGTCACATTCGAATGCTGGTTATTGATTTAGAACATTTCTCACCTCTGATTCACTCAGTGTATTATACAAAAACAACTTGAAAAACTTTACCAGAGTTTTCTACAACTTAAATTCAACTACAAATATATATTCTTTGAGGTCTCTTTAGTAACTGCAGAAAATCAAGAAATTAGCATTCTTTTTCCAAATTAGATTTCTTTACAGGTGTCTAGTAACCACATTTTGCCCAAATATCTTCTGTTTGGGTGATTGGCTTTGCAGTTTAGGACATTACTGTTGAAAATGTACTTTTTTAATGAGATGTTTTCACTGTTAGCCAAAGAAACAAGGCATTCATTGTGTCCCTTGCCCTCCGGGATACAGTCAAATCTAGGCTGTGCCTGCAACTTGAAAATCATTTTAATTATATGTCTATATTCCTGTTAGAAAACAATCTGCCTTATTTTATACCCTTGTTTTCCTATTCTTATTTTATGCCCTTGGCCTGCAGCATTGGCTTTTACATTTGAAAAACGAGTTTAATAAGATTAGATTTGATTCTCTATGGTGAAAAAAATGTTGATTCACTATAATATTGTATTTATGGCATTCAGAGAACATCCAGAAGATAAAGAAGTCTAAGAACCAAAAGTTCCACAAGTTACTTAATTCTTAAAAAAAAAAAAATGAAAAAGCTAGGATAACCAGACCAATTTTGAAAGATCTGAAAAACAAATGAGAATATAACAATGTATGAAATTAACTACTTCCAGACCCCAGCCTTGAATGCCATTAAGTTTTTAAAAAAAAAAAAAGAAAGAAAGAAAGAAAAAAGAAAAAGCTTTATATTAAATGGATACAAATGAAAAAGGACAAAACCATATAAATGAAACTTTCAGCCAACTCAGTAACCCTTACAATCTCTCTCCCCAAGGGCAGAAGGGTCATTACTGCCACCGTAGGACAGTGAAATATCCTCCTCATCACCAAATTGAACCAATCTCCTCTCTTACCCAGTGATCACAGCAAGGGTAAGTACACTAAGCGAATCAGGGAAAGAGACTGCCGGCAGGGATGTCTGCAGACAAGGCGTGAAAGAGCTCTTCTCTAGTTTTTTTACCAGGGTGATCACATTAAGAGAAGAGAAACTTTCAATCAACTAGAATAAAAAGGTCTTACCCTGGAAGTCCTCTTTTTTAATCTGGTTACAATTCAACATCATGGGTTAGGAAGAGAAGGAAAGAAGCATTTGAACACCACAGTGGTTTAGGCACTTTGTTCATGTGACTTCATTTGATGTTATAATAAATACTGTAACCTAGATGTCTTCTTCCCTCATTATACTGATAAGACTCAAGCAGAGAAGCTGTGCACATGTCGACCATTACTGTATTGGTAAGTGATAAGATGGGATTCAAGCCCAAGTTTGTATGACTTCAAAGCGTGTATCCTTCCCACTGCATTTGGAAAACCTTCCTTCCCAACAAACAGGTTCCCTCTTTCTTGCTTCTCTTCTCAGAAATATAAGCTCACTCCTCTCCCCTTTACCTGAGTAAAGGATTCTCCTTCAAACTGGACCATGCTTGCCTCCCCTCAAACACAGACTCCTCTGTAACCAGTCGTTTTACCTTGAACACCCTCAGGAAATCCCACTTACAAAAACCGAGATTGGACAAATCACTTCCTGGTTTTCTTTAATAGTGGAGGATAGTCCACTCATTTTTTCAGAGGTTCAGAATTACTTAATTTGCTTAACTCTCAGGTATTCTGAGAATACTTGTGACTTCTATGTGCAACCTATATATAAGTTTTAAAAACTGTACTTGTAATCTTAATTTATATTTTAGTTTATAAATGATATTCCCTGGTGGCTCAGAGAGTCAAGAATCTGCCTGCAGTGCAGGAGACCCAGGTTCAATCCCTGGTTTGGAAAGATCCCCTGGAGAAGGGAATCACTACCCACTCCAGTATTCTAGCCTGGAGAATCCCAT
Organism: Redunca redunca; assembly: GCA_006410935.1. Taxonomy (NCBI): domain Eukaryota; kingdom Metazoa; phylum Chordata; class Mammalia; order Artiodactyla; family Bovidae; genus Redunca; species Redunca redunca. Next base: position 632,609 of record SJYQ01005248.1, read on the forward strand.
GGACAGAGGATTCTCTGGCAGGCTATGGTCCATGGGGTCACAAAGAGTCAGACATGACTGAGGGACTAACACTACACTTTAGCCTTTCCCTTCTCCAAGGGATCTTCCCATCCCAGGGATCAAACCTAGGTCTCCCACATTGCAGGTGGATTCTTCACTGTCTGAGCCACCAGGGAAGCTCAACTGATAACCAGTTAAAGTTAAAAGTAAAATTCTCTTGAAGTCAGTACATGAAGGATTACAGTTTTCCCTGAGACTGAGAAATGAGGGACTATGCACCTTAAATGGTTAAGCAAGCTTAGGACTCAATGACTAGTAAGAAGAGACATAAAAGAGAGAAGAAAAGCTCTCAGACCTGTTAAGCTGACTGTGTTCTGAACGCATTAACAGTTAAGGAATGGTTTGTTTAACCAATCCCCTTTGTTCTGATTTCATATTCATCAAATAAGCTTCAGGTTATAATCTTACATCTCATGTTCAATTATCTAAAGAAAGACCAGAGACTATAGCTTTCTAACTAGTATGACAATGCCACTTCCCATTAAAAATTAATACATTGGCACTAAATCTTGGATATCAACCTTGTGAACATGGTTTACATGAAACCATCACTAAGAAATGCAACCATTTCATGAAATGACTAAAGCTTCAGGGCTTCAAGCCTAGACAAGTCAGAGCCAGATCACTTACTGTGATAAATTCACCAAAATAAAGCCCCCTCGCAGGGTTCTGTGAGGTGTCTGCAAAGCCAGCTGCTGGTTTGGCCCCGACAACATGCCTCTCACAGTCTGGATCTGCCTTCACGTTCCTATGCCTTCTGTGCATCAGAGTTAACCTTAGCAGCCCACAACTGCTGGCATCCTAGTCGGCCTATGGGCAGAAATGTATTACAAACAGCACATATTCTTCACATCTAGTTGGGGGGAAACGCACTTTCGTGGTTTCCTCATCCCACTTGTGTCAGTTGTCAACTGTCACTTTCAGCAAGAAAAATGAAATTAAAGAAGGGATAGTCAATAATCTTTGCCCCTATTTTGCCACCAAGAACAGCAAGCTAATACATAAAAGATAACATTCCAAAAAAATAAAAAATCCCAGACTTTTACAGGCTTTTTCCAATTTACCATACATGCTTACCTTCACCAGTTTTGATAGGAAAATACACAGGTTTTTATTTCCTATGCAATTTTTCTCTTTCCTGAACATTTAAGCAGACAGCTTTGCAAATCTGTCATCAAGGTAGGATACTGTAAATATATATTATTCATGTTTAACCATGTTATCTAGACTGTTGTTTGCTTTCCCAACTACTTCTAGGGGAAAGTGAAAGCTCTGCTTCACAGGACTACCACAAACATCCGTAATGTAATTTCATGACAGCCAACATGAAGAAGCACTTCTTTATCAGTTTCCAGGTGTACAGTGAATTAAATCAACCAATATTTACTGAGTCCCTAATATGTGTGCTCAGCACAGAGGAATCCCCAAGTTCAGTCATGCAAATGTTATATTTGAAGTATGCTTTAGGTGTCTATTGGAAATGGTGTTGAGACAGAGACAATTAGGGTCATTGCTTGTTCTCAAGTTGCTGTCACAAAAGGTTTCACTTTTATTTATGAAAAATGAAATAAGATCTAACCGTATTCATCTGCTGATGGACCCTGTATGCGAGACAACAAAAGAGACTCAGATCTATAGAGTGAACTTTTGGACTCTGGGGGAGAGAGAGAGGGAGAGGGTGGGATGAGATGGGAGAATGGCACTGAAACATGTATACTATCAAGTAAGAAACGAATCGCCAGTCGATATCCGATGCAGGATGCAGGATGCTTGGGACTGGTGCAAGGAGAGGACCCAAAGAGATGGTATGGGGTGGGAGGTGGGAAGGGATTCATGTTTGGGAACGCTTGTACACTCATGGTGAATTCATGTCAATGTTTGGCAAAACCAATAAAGTAATGTAAAGTAAACTAAAGTTAAAATAAAAATTTAAAAAAAAAAAGATCTAACCATATTACAGTCAAAGGAGAGTTACAAATTTAAACATAAACAGTCTTAGCTGCAGAAGTCTTAGATGTAGGCCTACTGGTCATCAATAGCCTTTGAGGCCGGTTAGTCAAAGGAATCTATGGCTGCCACACACAGCCACAGAATCTTGTGGGAAGAGTGTGTATGCTTCTGTCACTAGAAACGTGGGCAATATTACCATGTAAACCATCCTATTCCAATTAATCAGCAAAATCTTGGTTAAAGGGGAGAAGAAAAAATGTTACACAATAATAAATGATGACCACAATAAATGTGTATGATTTCTTCTCTCTTGTATTAGCTCTTTTAAGGGCTTCCCAGGTGGCTCAGTAGTAAAGAATCTGCCTGCCAAGCGAGAGACACAGGTTCATTCCCTGAGTCAGGAAGACTCTCTGGAGAAGGAAATGGCAACCCACTAAGGTATTCTTGCCTAGGAAATCCCACGGACAGAGTGGCTGGCATGCTACAGTCCATGGGGTCATGAAGAGTCGGACAAGAGTTAGCAACTAAATGGCACCAGCTTTAGCTCTTTTTACATATACTTTTGTGCTTATTATTTTTATAACATAGGGGATGACATATCTTCTGAATGGATGGGGAAACTGAGGAACCATAAATTCCTCAGTGCCCAGGGAAAACGTAAATGCATTTTTTAGCAGAGCTTTGGAAAACAAGTGATCTCTGATGAGAAGATACATTTTTACTAGGTTTAGAGAATAGGTTGTGTCAAGAGTTACACTATTCCTTTTCCCACAGGGGGACCATAAAGCCCTTCTGAGAACTAAAGGATGCAATGTGGTGGACTAGATACAATACTGAAAATCCCACAGACTGAATTTTGGTGGCTTCTGCATGTTTTTCTTCGTGTTTGATTCTTTGGTGAAACATTTTAAATCTCCCTTCATGGACTTCATCTCAACATCTATTTATCCAACATTTTCTATAAAGTCTCTCAATAACTCCAGTATAAACTGAACTAGCTTCTCCAGCCTCAGCAATTTAATACACAGTGGACATTTGTCATTAGCCATCCTACTTCTTGGGCTTCCCTGGTAGTTCAGCTGGTAAAGAATCTGCCTGCAATGCAGGAGACCCCAGTTCAATTTCTCAGTTGGAAAGATCCCCTGCAGAAGGGAAAGGCTACCCATTCCAGTATTCTTAAGCTTCCCTGGTGGCTCAGACAGTAAAAGAATTCACCTGCAATGTGGGAGTTCTGGGTTTGATCCCTGGGTTTGGAAGATCCCTTTGAGGAGGGCATGGCAACCCACTGCAGTATTCTTGCCTGGAGAATCCCCATGGACAGAGGAGCCTGATGGGCTACAGGCTATCGGGTGGCAAAGAGTCAGATACGACTGAGCAACTAAGCACATCTTACTTCTTAATAGCACTCTAATATCCTTTTAGCAAGTAAGTTCTCTTCTTTGTGTATTTATCACAGTTAGAGAATAACTGTGCCTGTCTGTCAGGCTCCTATCTCTAAATACACCCTAAGGGTGGGCTCATGACCTAACATCAGCCCACTGAATGCTTTCATCCTATATTATGAACAAGTAATGGAAGAATAAAACAAATGGCTGATAGTTATATTCAGGGTGACAACATAACAGCAGAATCCTGACAAGACTGCATTTCCCACTTCTCTGCTCTACAGAGTTCCCTGGAATCCTTCCTTTCCCCAAGCCTGGTCGCTGACCTAGCCTCCAGCTGATTGTGAGAGTCCCTGATAGCTTTTGCAACAACCTCAGTTTTTGCTTAATCAGTGGATTCCTGTTGCATGCAATCAATATCCTTCATTAACATACTATATGTGAGTAATTGATCATATATTTTCCATAATTTCTGTACTTCAATTTTGTCTCCCCAGCAGGATTTTTAGTTACCGAGTTAATATTTACTAAATGCTGAAGAATCTTAGGGGAATAGAAAACATAAACTGAAGGGTATTTTAAAAAATAAGCTACAGGTAAAAGAAACAAATACTGTATAAAGTAACTTGGCCACAGGTCATGTATTTAACTGTGGGATCACAAACTAGAACAAGGGTCACCAGCTCTGCTGTTTATTACTTTTTCCACCAGAACCAGCTTCTTTCATATTCATCAGGTGCTTTTCGGAAAACATTAAGACTAAACCATGAATCATATTCTCAGGTGATATTCAAAGAGAATGCAATATGCATTCAAACAAGGAGCCCTAAGAGCAGTTATGGAGCAAGCTAACAAAACAATAGAACTGCATCCGTCAGTTTAGGATGTCATCCCGCAGAGCTAATGGAACATAGGAAATAATTCCCAAGAATGTGCCAAAGAAAGTAATTTCCCATAAGAACCCAAGGAAATATACTGCTATAATGATGACTGCAATAACTGATATACTATTCACAAGTCCTCGTTTATCATGAGCTTTACAGTTATTTCCATACTGACAGAAATTTTTCTGTTTCTTCCATGAGACAGCTGTGATAGTTAATGTACCAGGATTAACTAAAAAGTATCATGTTGGATTTAGAGTGACTATTTGCATAAGTGTAGCAGATAGACGTTGTTCTGTTTGTTCTTTTTTTTTTTATTGGAGGCTAATTACTTTACAATATTGTGGTGGATTTTGCCATACATTCAGTTCATATTAGAGAAGAAGCCCAGAACATTTTTGCTAGAAGGCTGAGCTCACCCTCCTTACAGTCTGTGCATTCTTTAATGTGGTTATGGAAGAACTAGCTTTAATGAGAGACATCAGGCACTGCTCCTGGGAAAGATTCCATCTCTGGAGTTTATAGCTAAGTCCAAGAGGAAAAGGTTTACTCTTCTGGGAGTTAAATCATACACATCAAAGAGCAGAACTTTTAGCTGCTGTGATTTCATTATTTTCCACACATTTTCCATTTGCTGTCAAATTAATAGTCTGTTCTTTTTTCCTTGGGGCATGATTAATATGAATTATTTACAAAGCCTGGACCCATCATTTCAGTCTTCTAGCAAAGAAAGAAAGTGAAGTCGCTCAGTCATGTCCCACTCTATGTGACCCAATGGACTGTAGACTGCCAAGCTCCTCCGTCCATGGGATTCTCCAGGCAAGAGTACTGGAGTGGGTTGCCATTGCCTTCTCCAAAGGATCTTCCCAATCCAGGGATCAAACCAGGTATCCCACATTGCAGGCAGACTCTTTACCATCTGAACTACTAGGGAAGCTAGTTATCAGTTATAACTACTTAAGTATGTACACCCCCATGATGGCCAAGAATTCAACAAGGAAGAGTTGAATGAGACGAAAGACCAAATAGCAGAAACGAATTTTTTATAACTATCTTATAAAGGAGCAGCATTATGGTCATAAGAGAACAAATGTAAGATATATTTATATTTTCTTACTTCTGAGACCAGAAGTATTTAGAACTATTTGGTATGTGACCCATCAAATATAACTATGTTAACAAATTCAGAGTCTTCCATAATACAAAGAAGCTAAGTCCAAGCAAATGTTTGAAAATTTTTTGAGGAAAGCAAAATTGCTATCAAAATTTTTTACTGTGGCCTACAAGGCTTTCTGTTACTTGGCTTTCTGCCCATTTTACCAGAAGTGTTTTCTATCAGTGCCTAACTATCTAAACTCTAGCCATATATTTTTTTTTTAATCTTACCTTGGGTAATTTTACACTTTTGCTCCTGAGTTTGGAATAAATGGCTCTTTCTCATCACAGAAATTCTCAACCCAAAGAGGCTCCCTAGATCACCATACCTAAAGTGGCCTCTACCCAAATTCATCTTCAGAGTTACTTTCTACTCATTACTCTATTTTCTTCACAGCATAAACACCAGACAAAACTGTCCCCCTTCTTTTTAAGTGGTTTATTTACAGTCTGAACTCTACAGAGGAATAAGCATGAGAGAAGTTTTTTTTTTTTTCCCAATCATTGGCTTCAGCCTTGCACTGTTCAATTTTCCTTTCCTGCCTCTTAACAATAACTCAGGCAGCTCTCAAAGATGCTGGGTTGCTCCCAGTTACTAAAACTCAGTCTAGTTCATTTTTAAGTCTCATTCTCCTTCTCAGGATGTTCCTTCACAGTTCCTCTCCATTTCTACCAATATTAGGGCTTCCAGAATTGGGAAGGAAAGGGGAAGGAAACCAAGATAGATGGCCAAGATCTCGGGGAACAGGCTGCTTGTCAGTGGTTCTCTCTCGGTCACTGAGGTGTCTCTGGGTAAGAACCACTAGCCTTCATGCTCTCCTTTAAACAGTCTCCAACTGCTGGTTCTTCAGAAAACCCAGAGATCCTCCACTTAGTCCCCCTCCAGCTCACGTCTTCCAACCTTCCCATAGCAGCTGTTGTAGGAGTATATCACAAAGCTCCTGGTGTCAAAACCTACTCACCAGGTGAGCTACCAGAAGGTCAGCCTGAGTCCGTCTACAGTTTAGTGTGTCTTCTTGAATTGCAGACCTCTCATATCCTTGCCATGCAAAGGTTCAAGGACAGCCTACTTCGTCTCTCTGTTCTGTCATTTGTTTCCAGTTTTTTCCCTTCTATGTTAAAATGACCGGAGAAGGCAATGGCACCCCACTCCAGTACTCTTGCCTGGAAAATCCTATGGACAGAGGAGCCTGGAAGGCTGCAGTCCATGGGGTTGCTGAGGGTTGGACACGACTCAGTGGCTTCACTTTCACTTTTCACTTTCGTGCATTGGAAAAGGAAATGGCAACCCACTCCAGTGTTCTTGCCTGGAGAATCCCAGGGATGGGGGAGCCTGGTGGGCTGCCGTCTATGGGGTCGCACAGAGTCGGACACGACTAAAGCGACTTAGCAGCAGCATGTTAAAATGACACAGAGGCTGGTCAACAACATGCAGAAGTCAATAACCCAATACGAAACAAGATGCAGTCTCACTTTCTTGCAGATGCCCCCAACCTCCACAGGCAGCTTTTGTGCAGCTCCTCTTACTTGGCTCTTGGAGTTAACGAACACTCACTTGACTTTTAGGAGGTACCTCCTCAATTCCACCAAGTAGAAGAGAAGAAAATGCCAATCACTTTCAGTTTAGACAGCTGCTTCTCTCTTCCTCTCTCCATTCCTCTTTAATGCCCTCTAAGAGAGACTGACCAACCTAGATAGCATATTCAAAAGCAGAGACATTACTTTGCCGACTAAGGTCTGTCTAGTCAAGGCTGTGCTTTTTCCTGTGGTCATGTATGGATGTGAGAGTTGGACTGTGAAGAAGGCTAAGCGCCTTTTGAACTGTGGTGTTGGAGAAGACTGTTGAGAGTCCCTTGGACTGCAAGGAGATCCAAGCTTCAGTCCATTCTGAAGGAAATCAACCCTGGGATTTCTTTGGAAGGAATGACACTAAAGCTGAAACTCCAGTACTTTGGCCATCTCATGAGAAGAGCTGACTCACTGGAAAAGACCCTGATGCTGGGAGGGATTGGGGGCAGGAGGAGAAGGAGACAACAGAGGATGAGATGGCTGGATGGCATCACGGACTCGATGGAGGTGAGTCTGAGTGAACTCCGGGAGATGGTGATGAACAGGGAGGCCTGGCGTGCTGTGATTCATGGGGTCGCAAACAGTTGGACACGACTGAGCGACTGAACTGAACTGAACTGAACTGAAGAGAGACTGAAAGGGGAGCAGACAAAGCCTTGACATGACATCTGTCCCCAGTTCTCTGCTATTGTCTTTAGAATCTGAAGCGCTCGATACATTTTTTAACCTCAGATTTGTCTTCCCTGATAGCTCAGTTGGTAAAGAATCCCTCTGCAATGCAGGAGACCCTGGTTCAATTCCTGGGTTTGGAAGATTCACTGGAGAAAGGATTCACTCCAGAATTCTTGGGCTTCCCTTGTGGCTCAGCTGGTAAAGAATCTGCCTGCAGTGTGGGAGACCTGGGTTCTATCCCTGGGTTGGGAAGATCCCCTGCAGAAGGGAAAGATGGACTGTATAGTCCATGGGGTCGCAGAAAGTCAGGCACAACTGAGACACTTCCACTTGGCCTCTAAATCATGAGTAACAAGAAAGGTCTCCTTTACTTGGCATCCTATATTAAACTTTCTTTTACTTATGCGTGTTTATTTTTCAGTACCTCCCATAAGAACAAATCTCTAAACAGGGCAAAGATGCTTTAATTTAATTCCATGTCCCTAGCCTCCTGTACATGACTTGGCACATATGAGGCGCTGAATAATACTGACTGACTGATGGTATGAAAGAAACAGCAGTTTCAGGAAAGTTGTGGTTTAGTGCTGCTCAGTGTTCAAAACCAGGAGATCCTAGATCTGCAGCAGTGACCAGACTAGCTCTGTTGTGGCAAGTTAGTGATCAAACTGCAGCTAGAATCAGTGTCGCACCCCCCAACACACACATTTTTCCTATTTTTCTCTCTTTCTCCATTACTGTGCTTGCTACTTTCCTTTCTTCCTTCCTTCCTTAAGGAACAAAGATATATAGTACCTCATATTCATATAATGGATAAACAGAAAATATATGTTAATTTAAGGCAAAATTGTGGAATGTTGGGAAACCAGAACAGCAAGTTTAGAGCAGACGTTTGTTTTAAAACTGAGTTTCAAAGGACCTTAAGCTAAGCAAACAGTAATATGGTTATAAACAAAGAACCTAGTGTTCTTCATGTTTTAAATATGAAAAAAGTTCCTGGTCATATAACTGCCTTTTCCCTCAAACTTTTAGAAGAAAGGGTAATATGTCTTTAGTTCCCCCTACTGTTTGTCTCCCTTAGAATATTCTCTTATCAAATTCACACTGGGGAAAAAGAAAAGTAATGAGTATTGACTCCTGTGATTCCCTTTAGGAATTTCCTAAATTCCCACTTAAATTTTTTGTAGGTCCACAAGTGATTCCTGACCAAGTGTACCAAAAAAGGTGATATGCTCTGAGTCAATTCCAGAAAAGGAAGCTAAAGGATTTACCCAGGTGCTCCCAGGCAGAGTAAGCTCACCATTTTCACTTAGGCTGTGTGATTATGTCATATGGCCTTAAAAAGGGTGGGTCTAAGAATAATGCAATCCTCCGCATCACTACCAAAAGACCTCTTTACGATCACAAAAGGTGCATTTGTAAAATGACCCCTTCTTAAGATAGTTCCCTTGTTTTTCCTTTCATTGACCCCAACACCCTACAGGTTGTTACCCTAGCCCCTGTGAAGCAACCACTGAACACCGTGGCAAACACCACACATGTAATGAATGATCCTTGACGTCTCCTTCCCACTCACTACTACATCTGAGCAACTACCAGATGCATAGTTTCTACTCCCAAAGCAGATCTCAAGTCTGCCTTGCCTCCTTTTCCCATTATTAAGCCAGTCAAGCTCACAGTAGGGAAAAAATTACGCTCCAATGTAAAAGAGTGTGTATTATTTGGATCACATCTTTTCAGGTATCTGATTCTAGCCTCTCATTATTCTTGAGTTATCTTACAGCTCTGTAAGTTGCAGATAACTGGTAACAATGCACAATAATTATTGTCTATAATTGTGCAAGTTCTACCCAATATTGCTTTGATTTGCACATTTATTTCAATATTCCTGAGTTGCAAATATCTTTTTCTTAAATCCTACCTTGAACTTATAATACCTCAGCAGTTTCCCATTAATCAGTTAAAACTTCAACATCTACTTATTCTTATATCTGTGTGAAAGCCGTAATTTTACCTTTTAAAAAAGAAGTATAGTTTAACACATTCAGCAAAGAAACAGTTGCACTTTTTAACACTCAAGGTTATCAGTGAACATGGCTCCTCTGCCCATCCTACTCCCCATGTAAATTCTTTGATATCAAAACAGCCTAAACCATTGTTCCTGAGTAAACCATAGACACTCTTTGCTTCTTTTTTCTGGTTCTTGGCCAAGTCTATTCATCTAGTCATGTCTTGTCTAACTCCACAGCTGCACCCACGGACCAAGCCGATACACTGGACCCCTGCGACAGTCTTGATTTCATAGTCAAGAAGGCGTCTTGTGTACATTTACACACAGTCAACAATTTTTTCCTCATTGTAACAACGGTATTTGGGAATCTGCTTTTATGATCTCATCATTAGGTGATCTCTGTCAGAATATAATGGGGAACAGTTAGGTGAGGAAGTCTGATTCTGAGGCAGGCGGATTCTTTACCAGCTGAGCTACCCGGGAAGCCCTAATTAAATCTTTAACATCATCTCATTTTTAGATCTGTGTGAAAGCTGTAATTTTACCTTTTAAAAACAGAAGCATAGTTTAACACATTCAGCAAAGATACACTTGTACTTTTTGACAAGGTTCGAGGTTATCAGTTAACATGGCCCTTCTGCCAATCCTACTCCCCATGTAAATTCTTTGATATCAAAACAGCCTAAATCATTGTTCCTGAGTAAACCATAGACACTTTTTGTTTCTTTTTTCTCTTTCTTGGTCAAGTCTATTCATCTAGTCAAGTCTTGTCTAACTTTACAGCTGCACGCATGGACCAAGTTGATTTCATAGTCAAGAAAGCATCTTGTGTTCAATTATGCACAGTCAACAATTTTTTCCTCATTGTAACAACAGTATTTGGGAATCTGCTTTTATGATCTCATCAACAGGTGATCTTGCTCAGAATATAATGGAGAACAAACAGGCAAGAGATGATAAAGAGTCTGGTTTGCTAGCATTTGTTTGTTCAGGAGTATATGTGAACTGTACTCGGTCAAGAAAACATTTTATGCTCTCTGAAAGTAGAACATCCCTTGAGATCTGCTTTAATGAGTATTTATGGTTCTGCATTTAATGTTAATCTATGACTAAAGCTGTAGAACTCAAGCTGCAATCTCTAAGCAAGTCTGTGTATGTCACTGAGAAAGACCTTTGCCTCTCATCATTTTTGATGTTTTCCTGTCTCTAGAATATATAAACTATAAAGTCTCTCAAATACAAATAGTACCATTCTAATTAGCTCATAAAGAAAAATAAGCACTTATGTAACTTTATTATTCCCATATTTCTCAGGAAATAAATCAAACTTGTAAAACTAGGTCTTAAAATGAACCTTACAGAAAGCTCAGTATCAGAAGCAGGTCAATATAAAAACTTAAGTTCATGTAATAAGGTTTAATCTTTTATAAACAAGGCTGGTTTAATAACTTTTGGGTTGAAAACAGCAATGATGTTCCCTTGGTTTTATCAATGTGGTCTTATGAGTTTATTGCTGCATAACAGTATTAGCACAAACTTCTCAGCTTAAAGCCATGCACATTTATTAAACTCACAGTTTCTGTTTAGCAATCAAAGTTAATTTTATTAGGCCCACTGCAGTAAGGGAGAACACTACCTTGAGAGATCCTAAGGATGTCTCAAATGGGGAGACTGGGGAAGGACTTGGGGATCTGAGCTTAAATGGTTGAAGGTAGGACAGTCCTTGATATAATAGTTTAGGACTGAGAGACAAAGAAAGTCAGCTTCTTGACATGAGTCTTAATAATGTTTTTTATACGCTACCTATTTGGCCAAGTGAGCAGTCTATTATCCTGACAGGAGATAGAGCTGTCTGGCCAGATGGACAAACTATATAGATAAATCGCTTTTCAGGAATTTCCTGAAGCAAGTAGTGAAACTGTTAATTGGCTACAGCTTTTATATTCCTGGACAAGAATGTCCTGGAATAAATATTAGATTAAACTGATACAGAGGATCTCAGTTCTCAGTCCCAATCATTAAGCTATATAAATACAAATGGTCTATATAAATTCTTAACTTATAATTCTCATAAGTTTTTTCTAAATAGTTACAAGGAGAAGGCAATGGCACCCCACTCCAGTACTCTTGCCTGGAAAATCCCGTGGACTGAGGAGCCTGGTAGGCTACAGTCCATTGGGTCGCTGAGGGTCGGACACTGAGCGACTTCACTTTCACTTTTCACTTTCATGCATTGGAGAAGGACATGGCAACCCACTCCACTGTTCTTGCCTGGAGAATCCCAGGGACGGGGGAGCCTGGTGGGCTGCCGTCTATGGGGTCACACAGAGTCAGACACAACTGAAGCTACTTAGCAGCAGCAGCAGCAAATAGTTACATGTCAACTTAAAGATCTTTATTTAACCCTAAAACCTTAGATTATGATTTCCTTCCCACTTAGGTCCCCACAGAGCACTGAGTTCCTTGTCCTATACAACAGATTCTCACTAGTTATCTATTTTATACATTTGTATGCTCAGTCACATCTGATTCTTTGCAACCCCATGGACTGCAGCTTGCCAGGCTTCTCTGCCCATCGAATTTTCCAGGCAAGAATACTGGAGTGGGTTGCCATTTCCTCTTCCAGGGATCTTCCTGAGCCAGGGGTTAAATCTGCAACTCCTGTGTCTCCTGGATTGGCAGGTGGATTCTTTACCACTAAGCCACCTGGGAAGACCATTTTATACACAGAAGTGTATATATGTCGATCCCAATCTCCCAGTTCATCTTACCCCCACTTCCCTCCTTAGTATCCATACATTTATTTTCTATATCCTGTGTCTCTATTCCTGCTGTGCAAAAATATCATTTTTCTAGATTCCACATGTAAGTGATTTCCTTTTCTCTCTCTGACTTACTTCACTCTGTATGATGGTCTCTAGGTCTAGACACATCTCTGCAAATGGTACAATTTCATTCCTTTTTATGGTTTAGTAATATTCCATTGCATATTCCATTGTACCACATCTTACTTATTCCTGTGTGGATGGACACGGGTGTTCCTTTCACATCCTGGCTATTGTAAATAGCACTGTGATGAACACTGGGATACAAGTACCTTTCTGAATTATGGTTTTTCTCTGAGTTTATGCCCAGGAATGGGATTGCTGGGCCATATGGTAGTTCTATTTTTTGTATTTTAATGAATCTTCATACTGTTCTCCATAGTGGTTGGATCAATTTATATTTCCATGGACAGTATACAAGGGTTCCCTTTTCTTCACACCTCTCCAGCATTTATTGTTTGTATATTTTTTTGATGATGGGGATTCTGACCAAGGTGAGACAATACTTAAATGTAGTTTTGATTTGCAATAATGCTGAACATTTTTTCATGTGTTTGTTGGCCATCTATAGGTCTTTTTTGGAGAAATGTCTATTTAGTTCTTCAACACATTTTTAAAATTTTTTATATTGAGCTGTTTATATATTTTGGAGATTAACCCCTTGTTAGTTGTTTCACTTGGAAATATTTTCTCCAATTCTTGTCTTTCATCATGTTTGTAGCTTCCTTTGCTCTGCTTTGAGTTTATTTTTGTATATAGTGTTAGGAAAACGTTCTGATTATATTCCTTTAGAACGCAGATGTAGCTATCTAGTTTTGCCAGCATGACTTAGTGAAGAGACTGTCTTTTCTCCATTGTATATTATTGCCTTCTTTGGCATACATTAGGTGGCCTTAGGTGCATGGGCTTATATCTGGACTTTCTCTTGTTATTTTGATCCATTGATCTATATTTCTATTTTTGTGCCAATATCATACTATCTTGAAAACTGTAGCTTTGTAGTATAGTCTGAACTCAGGGAGCCTGATTCCTCCCACTCTGTTTTTCTATCTCAAGATTGCTTTGGTTACCCAGAGAATTTTGTGTTTCCATGAAAATTATAAGATTTTTTGGTTTTCAGTTCAGTTCAGTTGCACAGAAGTGTCCAACTCTTTGCGACCCCATGAATTCCAGCATGCCAGGCTTCCCTGTCCATCACCAACTCCCAGAGTCCACTCAGACTCACGTCCATCAAGTTGGTGATGCCATCCAGGCATCTCATCCTCTGTCATCCCCTTCTCCTCCTGCCCCCAATCCCTCCTAGCATCACAGTCTTTTGCAAAGTCAACTCTTCACATGAGGTGGACAAAGTATTGGAGTTTCAGCTTGAGCATCAGTCCTTCCAAAGAACACCCAGGACTGATCTCCTTTAGAATGGAATGGTTGGATCTCCTTAGAGTCCAAGGGACTCTCAAGAGTCTTCTCCAATTCCACAATTCAAAAGCATCAATTCTTCAGCGTTCAGCTTTCTCCACAGTCCAACTCTCACATCCATACAAGACTACTGGAAAAAAACATAGCCTTGACTAGACGGACTTTTGTTGGCAAAGTAATGTCTCTGCTTTTCAATATGCTATCTAGGTTGGTCATAACTTTCCTTCCAAGGAGTAAATGTCTTTACTTTCATGGCTGCAGTTACCATCTGCAGTGATTTTAGAGCCCCCAAAAATAAAGTCTGATACTGTTTCCACTGTTTTCCCATCTATTCCCCATGAAGCGATGGGACCAGATGCCATGATCTTTGTTTTCTGAATGCTAAGCTTTAAGCCAACTTTCCCACTCTCCTCTCTCACTTTCATCAAGAAGCTTTTGAGGTCCTCTTCACTTTCTGCCATAAGGGTGGTGTCCTATGCATATCTGAGGTTATTGATATTTCTCCCAGCAATCTTGATTCCAGCTTGTGCTTCTTCAGCCCAGCTTTTCTCATGATGTACTCTGCATATAAGTTAAATAAGCAGGGTGACAGTATACAGCCTTGACGTACTCCTTTTCCTATTTGGAACCAGTCTGTTGTTCCATGTTCAGTTCTAACTGTTGTTTCCTAACCTGCATATAGATTTCTCAAGAGGCAGGTCAGGTGGTCTGGTTTGCCCATCTCTTTCAGAATTTTCCACAGTTGATTGTGATCCACACAGTCAAAGGCTTTGGCATAGTCAATAAAGCAGAAATAGATATTTTTCTAGAACTCTTTTGCTTTTTCCATGATCCAGAGGATGTTGGCAATTTGATCTCTGGTTCCTCTGCCTTTCCTAAAACCAGCTTGAACATCAGGAAGTTCAGGGTTCATGTATTGCTGAAGCCTGGCTTGGAGACTTTTGAGCATTACTTTACT
>SJYQ01005249.1:0-107285 GCA_006410935.1 Redunca redunca
GGTCATCACAAAGCACAGAGCTGAGCACCCTGAGCTCTATGGTAGGCTACCACCAGCTATTTATTCTACACATGGCAGCACACACATGTCATTCCCAACCTCCCAATTCATCCCAACCACCCGTCCCCCATGCCCACACGTCTGTTCTCTACATCTGTATCTCTATTCCTGCTCTACAAATAGGTTCATCAAAACTTTCCTTTTTTAAATCTTGCTATCACCTCTCATTTCTACTCCCAGCTTCCTATGACGAATGAAGACAATATCTGAAAAAAACCACAGTCATCTTCTAAGATGAGGCAACAAATACGAAGGTGAAAAAATAACGATGCTGAAGTTGTCAAAAGAGACTTTGTCCCTGGAAGTCAGCTGAGCAGCTGCATATGCAAACTGATCACTAGCCCCATCTTACAGGTCAGGAAACTGAGGCTCAGAGTGCGTAAGCAATAGTCTGGGATCTTAGTTACCAAGGGGCTTCATCAAGATTCAACACCAAATCTGCTGCTTCTAGAGACCTAACCATCATGACATAACTCCTCTCCTACCAAAAGAAATCTTGGAATTGGAAAGTCCATATATGGAAGGTCGCTTAAGGACCCTGGGATTTCCCAGGTGGCACAGAGGTTAAGAATCCACCTGCTAATGCAGGAGACTCCAGTTGGACCCCTGAGTTGGGAAGATCCTCTGGAGTAGGAAATGGCTACCCACTGCAGTATTCTTTGTCCCATGGACAGAGGAGCTTGACGGGCTACAGTCCATGGAGTTGCCAAGGGTCCGACACTACTGAGCACCCAAGCTCTCACACTTAAGGACCCTGTGGCTCAGTTCCTTTCAGTTAGTGGAAAGGCCCGCTGTGGTTAAATGCTGGGCCTGAGTCCCATTGGCTTTGCCGTCCTGAGTTATTAGGACTGAATCCTGACTCTTCATCCAGGGCTTTTTACCTTGCTTTATGGTTTACATTGGGCTTCCTAGGTAGCGCTAGTGGTAAAAACATACTCGCCAGTGCAGGAGACATAAGAGACACAGGTTCAATCCTTGGGTCGGGAAGATCCCCTGGAGGAGAGCATGGCAACCCACTCTAGTGTTCTTGCCTGGAGAATCCCATGGACAGAGGACCCCGGTAGGCTATAGTTCTTAGGTTTGCACAGAATCGGATACGACTGAAGCAGCTTAGCACACATGTGCCCACATGCTTGACATTACGCATGGCTTCTCTCCTGAGAATGGCAAGAGACACTAAACCCTAAACCCTGCAAGGTACCATGATGGCGTCTCCACTGCCTTAGCCAAGGATTTATCATCTTGACTCATTTTGGACCTCTGACACCACAGGAACCAAGACAGAAGTAAAGACAATAGTATTATATGTCAGAATGCTGTCGTGTTGACCGCAGTACGCTTCAATGTATTTAGACGATATTAAGCCATGATATTTTATACCAGAAAATGTTACTTGAGAAGGACCATTATTAGCGGCTTTTGCAATATTCACGCTGGGAGGCTGCTGCGTGGTCCCTTAGGGAGAACAGTATTGCAAGGGGAAAGCAATGGCAGGCCCAATCCCTGAGGCAATTTCTATTATTAAGCTGCTTAAAAAAAAAAACAAAAAAAAACACACACCTCTCCAATTTCCTGAGGATCATAATAAAACAAAGAGGTCTGTTTACACTTAAATTTGTCGTCTCTCCAAAGGGTATTGGGCATGATGGAGACTGGTTTTGAAAGCCCAACTCTAAGGATCAGTTTATTCTGCACTCTGGCTTCTTTTCAAGCATCTCTGAACTTTCCCAAAAAACTGCCACTGTCCAATGATTGATGCATTTCTGGAGACTCAGCGGAGCTTGTCTCTTCACATTATCCAGCTGTTCAGTGCCTGTGGTTTTCACTCATGGTCGTTCCATTTGATCGTTCCCTCCTTGCCCCTAACCTTCTGGCAATGTGCAAGAAAAATGGAGCATGCAGCTGGGACTGAAAACCTTGCAAACTGCACAGAGTTTAGGATAGTAAAGGGGGGTTCCCTGCTGGCTCAGAAAAGTAAAGAATTTGCCTACAATGCAGGAGACCCAGGTTCGATCCCTAAGTCGGGAAGATCCCCTGGAGAGAGGAATGGCACCCAACTCCAGTATTCTTGCCTGGAGAATCCTATGAACAGAGGAGCCTGGTGAGCTACAGTCCATGGGGTCGCAAAGAATCAGACATCACTGAACAACCAACGCTTTCACTTAGGATAGTGAAAGGTCTTACATTTGAAACAATATGGAATTAAGGTGGGAAATCAGAAGAGTCATTTGTTCACTGACTCCACCAGTGTTTACTGAGCACTTACTGTTCAGCAAGTTCTGTGTTTAGCCCTCTAGATGCACTCTGCTATTTAACAAGACCACAGATGCGCCAGTTCAGCACCAAGATTATCCTCATTCTATTCATCAGGAAACCATGGCTTACCAAGATAGAGTAACGTACAGTCTAGAAAGGGAGACAGCAGGTAATACACACACATATGCCCATATGAACTCCAACACACAGCAGAATATATCAGTTAGATGACCTAAAGGTCAAGGCTCAGATAAAGAAGAGACTGCATTCCAGCCTCATACAGAAGATCATGTTTTATTAACAATACGGTTCTACAAGATGGATAAGACTACAGCAAAATAATAGGGATCTCAGAAGAAATGGCATAAGTAAAGGCAAAGAGGCAAGCAACACAGACCACATTTGAAAATGGTAGCCCACATAATTTAGTAAGAGAAAAGTGGTATAGTAAATAGTTTGGTGGTGGTGGTGGTTTAGTTATTAAGTCATGTCTGATTCTTGTGACCCCATGTACTGTGGCCCACCAGGCTCCTCTGTCCACAAGATTTCATTCAGTTCAGTCCAGTCCAGTTCAGTCGCTCAGTTGTGACTATTTGTGACCCCATGAATCGCAGCACGCCAGGCCTCCCTGTCCATCACCAACTCCTGGAGTTCAAAAAATCTTAAAAAAAAAAAAAAAGAGAGAAACTTCCTGGTGGTTAAGACTTCACCTTCCAATGCAGGGGGTGCAGGTTCAGTCTCTGGGCAGGGAGCTAAGATTCCACATGCCTTGAAGCCAAAAAGCCAAAACATAAAACAGAATCAATATTGCACAAATTCAATGAAAACGTTTAAAATGGTTCATATTAAAAAAAAATCTTTAAAAAAAAATAGAGTTTAGAATTGGGCACAGATCATGGAAGAACTAAAGTATCAGTCTTAATGAGGGATTTATCAGTATCACAAAGAGAAGCCACTGCAGAACTTTGGGGAACCAGGAAACTCTCCCAAGCTGTCCGTAAGTAAAGTGTATTTAACAGTAAGAAGAAGATGGAAAAGAAAAGGCAGATGGCTAGGAGCCTAGGCATCCGCAACCACAGAAGCCGATGATAAACAGTGGAGATCTGCCCCATGGGAGGAGCAGTGGGGATGGAGGGGTGTCCACACAGATGAAAAGACCAGGCAACTGACAAATGGGTCAGTGAGGTGTCAGGGATGACTCTGACGCTGAGTGCCGTCGACACACATGCAGGCAGGACATGTTGAGCAAAAAACTACAACGTAAAGAAATTCCAGTTAAAAGTGATACCTGGCAAGCCGTCCCTGCCCCCACTAATTTCCTGCTAGACGTACACATGACAACACATTTTCAAGACTGAAACTCAAAAATAGCACAAAAACAAAAACTGAATGGCCAAAACGTGGAAAGAATTTCCACCCACTCCAGCATGGCTGAAGGCGAATTCAGAGAAACAGTGAGTGGCAGACTATCCTTGCTCTCCTGAGCAGAAAAGCCCACATATGGCAAAGAAAGTAACTTGGCCCCTGGCCCTTCTCCACTGCCTGCCCTTCCTCAAAGATCCAGGGTCAGTGCCCACAGGAAAATCGCATAATCCTCCCTCAATTACGCAAGTGTTTCTCTTCAGGTGCCAGAATAACAGGTCAATTATTTGTTCCCATTGGGAGAAAATAATAGCAAACGAAACAACTGACAAAGGATTAATTTCCGAAATATACAAGTAGCTCATACAAGTCAACACCAGAAAAATAAACAACCCAATCAAAAAGTAGGAAAGAAACCTAAACATACATTTCTCCAAAGAAGACATACATGTGTTACCAAACACATGAAAGGATGCTCAACATTGCTCATTATTAGAAAAATGCAAATCAAAGCTATAATGAGATATCACCTCACACGAATCAGAATAGCCATCATCAAAAACTCTACAAAAAATAAATGCTGGAGAGGGTGTGGAGAAAAGGGAACCCTCTTGCACTGTTAGTGGGAATGTAAATTGATACAGCCACTATAGAAGATAGTATAGAGATTCCTTGAAAAACTAGAAATAAAAGCATCACATGACCCAGAAATCCCACTACTGGGAATATACCCTGCAGAAACCAAAATTGAAAAAAAGACATGTAGTCCCATGTTCATTGCAGCACTGTTTACAATAGCTAAAACATGGCAGCAACCTAGATGTCCATAGACAGATGAATGGATACAGAAGCTGTAGTATATATATACAATAGCATATTACTCAGCCATAAAAAGGAATCCATTTGAGTTAGTTCTAATGAAGTGGGTGAACCTAGAGCCTATCATACAGAGTGAAGTAAGTCAGAAAGAGAAAGATCTGACACTTAACGCATATATATGGAATCTAGAAAGATGGTCCTGATGAAATTTTCTGCAGGGCAGCAATGGAGACACGGATGTAAAGGACAGACTTATGGACACGGGGGAGCAAGGAAGAAGGAGCAGGTGAGACGTATGGAGAGAGTAACATGGAAACTTACATTATCATACGTGAAATAGACAGCCAGTGGGAATTTGCTGTATGACTTAGGGAACTCAAACAGGGGCTCTGTATCATCCTGGAGGGGTGGGATGGGGAGGGAGGTCCAAAAGGGAGGGGACATATGTATACCTATGGCTGATTTATGTTCATGTTTGGCAGAAACCAACAAAATTCTATAAAACTGAAAAATAAATTTTTTTTTAAAAAAATCATCTGTTCCCCATCCTGTCCTTTCTCACTAATCTTGCCCCACCCAAATTTTCTGCCACATCAGTGGACTGAAACCTAAGCAGTAAGTGGAAGGGGCCTCTCCCCAGGCTCTGCACCCTCTAGGGTGTAGTCCACACACTGAAGCTATATACTAGTAAGAAAAAAGCCGTAGGAAACTAACAGCTGGGCATGCGGGAGTTGTACGTTTCCACAAACACCCTCAGTTTCAGAGTCTCAAAGAATCAGGCAGTGGGATGAGAGGATTCCATTTCTATGCAGCAGAACCACAAAATCTGTTGTCTGTTGGCAAACCCCAAATCCAGGGGGAACCTGCCTAATCTGAAGATTAATAAACAATAAGCTGAATAGGAGGTCTATGGGAAAAGTGCCAAAGCTCCAGAGAAAGGGAACAATATCCTAAAGATCAAGGAGATCCAACA
Source organism: Redunca redunca (assembly GCA_006410935.1). Lineage (NCBI taxonomy): Eukaryota > Metazoa > Chordata > Mammalia > Artiodactyla > Bovidae > Redunca > Redunca redunca. Next base: position 5,471 of record SJYQ01005249.1, read on the forward strand.
TATCTTGAAAATAATTTGCTATCAAAAAAAAAAGTGAGAAAATACTTTGAAACATTTTTGTATCTTCAATAGGATCTAAGAATGTGTGGCTTCTCTGAAAAAGGAGCAGAAAGTCAAAAACCTGAACTGAGAGAGGATAAGATGAAAAGACAGGACAATGGAATCCAGAAACAATGAGCCAGATGGGTGGGGAGCTGGGTGAGGCTGGGAGGCTGACAGTACAATAAGAGAACTAAGTCATCACTGAGAACAGTAAGCCAGACGGTGGGAAATCAAGCCTGTGACATGTAGAATTTGAAAAAGCTCTCCTGAAATTTGGGGAAAACAGGAAGGAGGTCAAAAACATTTGTTCTGAGTGGGCTCTTATCTAACACTTGGAAATGAATTATCCGAGGAGACATGCGTGCTGACAAAGCAAGAGACTTTATTGGGACAGGGCATCTGGGCAGAGAGCAGGAGGGTAAGAGAACCCAGGAGAACTGCTCTGCCATGCGGCTCACAGTCTTGGGTTTAGGTGATGCGGTTAGCTTCTGGGTCGTCCCTGGCCAATCATTCTCACTCAGGGTCCTTGCTGGTAATGTGCACACATCGCTCAGCCAAGATGAATTCCGGCAAGAAGGATTCTGGGGGGACATACGGATGTGTCTCCTGTCTCCTTTTGACCTTCCCCCAATTCTTCCAGTTGCTGGTGGCTTGTTAGTTATGTGTTCCTTACCAGGATCTCCTGGCATAAAACAACTCATGCAAATGGTTTCTCCGGTGCCTGGTCTGGGCGCGCGTCAGTGTTTCCCCTAACAGGACCAAAGCAACGAGCCTGGGGATAGCATACAGGCTCTCACAGGAAACATCTCATACAGGAAATCTGCTTAATTTCTCCATGTCTTGGAGTTATTGTCTCTAAAATGGGGTTCTAAAACAATAAGCAGAGCATTTTGAGGACCATAAAGGAGATATAATGTGTACTGTGCTTGTCTTCAATCATGACACAGTAACACCAGGTAGCATCGGCTGTCATTAATATTTCTCATTAAATAGTCCAGACAAAGTGACAGGCAAACTTGAATCAATAACTGCAAGCTTGAAGAGCTGATTCATGAAGGAAGAACTAGAAATAACACAGGAGCATATGAAAAATACCTTATCAGGAATCAAAGAAACTCAAATGCCAACAATGAACAACTTTTCTAAAAACAGGTTAGCTACAGATTTTTCTTTCTTTAATGATGAAGTTCTCTGTTGAGAGTACGCCTAAAAGGAGCTCTACACACCTTGCCTATGGAGCTCTAAAGTGATATTTATAGATCAAGAGGATGGAAAAGACTTGTGTTCTTGCTGTGGACTGAATATTTGTGTCCTTCTCAAAATCCATATGTTGAAGTCCTAATTACCCAACATGACTGTATTTGGAGATGTTTTGTTGTTCAGTAGCTAAGTCATGTCCGGCTCTTTATGACTCCATGGAATATAGCATGCCAGCCTCCTCTGTCTTCCACTGTCTCCTGGAGTTTGCTCAGATTTGTGTCTCTTGAGTCAGTGAAGCTAACCTCCTCGTCCTCTGCTGCCTCCTTCTCCTTTTGCCTTCAGTCTTTCCTGGTATTTGGAGAGGGGGAGGTGACAAAGGTTAAATGAGGTCATAAGGGTGAGGCCCTAATCCCACAGGGCTGGTACCCTTATACGTACACAGAACTCTGCCACGTGGGGACAGCGTGAGAAGTTGTCCACTCACAAGGCAGGAAGAAGGCTTTCACCAAGCATGGAATCAGCCGGCACCTTGATCTGGGACTTGCAGCCTTCAGAACTCTGAGAGAATTAATTTCTGTTGTGGGTGTCACCCCATCTGTAGTAATTTGTTATGGAAGCCCAAACAGACAAAAAATTCTTAAGCAGAATCTCCACTTATAGGAGTCTACTCTAAGGGAACCAGTCAATCCTAAAGGAAATCAATCCTGAATATTCATTGGAAGAACTGATGCTGAAGCTGAAGCTCCAATACCTTGGCTACCTGATGCGAAGAGCTGACTCATTAGAAAAGACCCCGATGCTGAGAAAGACTGAAGGCAGGAGGAGAAGGGGATGACAGACGACAAGATGGTTGGATAGCATTACCAACTCAAAGGACATGAGTCTGAGTAAGCTCCAGGAGCTGGTGAAGGACAGAGAAGCCTGGCGTGCTGCAGTGCATGGTGTCACAAAGAGTCGGACATGACTGAGCGACTGAACAACAAACTCTAAGGGAATAATCAGTGAGCTTGACAAGGATTTGTGGATGTGTCCTACAGCATTCCTGGAACAGTTAAAAATAATCTAAATATCTAACAATAGAAGACTCTAGAAAAGTGCAAAATGCACCAGGTTTTATGGCTCATTTATGATATGGGAGAATGATTATTATATGATATTAATACAAAAGCAGTAGAGAAAACTATATAAATATGATCCTCATTTCATTAAATTATGTATTTACCAAGTACATAGAAAAAGGAATGAAAGAATATACACTAAAAATAATAACAGGAGTATTATCTCTGATAGTGGTCACAAGTAGAACTTTCTTCTTTATTTTTTGAGATGTTCTAAATCTCCAATAATCATCTTATAGACTATTTTACAATCATAAAAAATAAAATAATTTTAAAAACAAGACATGTGAATTCTACTTCTGCCATTACTTGAAATAGTCTTTAAAGGGAGCCTCATTTCTTCATGGTATGCTTGTTTCCTGCCTATAAAGTTCTAGAGACATTATCAGTCATTTAACTGCATAATAAAAATTTACATTAAAAAAAAACTGCCACCACAGGACAGTGGCATTGTTACTTTGTTACTAACCCCTGCTTTCTCTTTTATGCACTATCCCCAAATAAATGTGCATGGTTTCTGCTTAGGGGTTTAGTGACAGAGCCTAGGGAAATTCTTGCTTTTTTCTTTAAGATGTAGCAACCCCAAATTACAACAGGCTCCTTGGAATTTTAAATGTTGAAAAAGGTAACCTAAGTAAACATGAGTATGTTCTTGAAAAACATGCCACAAATAAACCAACATGGAAAATATTTTGTGGAAATATTTGTCCTATATGGTTCCTTCTAGAAGAAGGAACTAGAATCAAGAGGTGAAGGCTATGGGAAGGCAGATTTTGGTGCAGAACCAAGAATTCCATAACAATGACAGATTCCTTGCAATGTAATGAGTGTCTCATCACCAATAACGTGGAGAGCAAACACATGATCACTTGTTTGGAAGGAGAGGAAAAAGTAATTGCTGCGTTAAATTTGAACCAAACTGAAAACTGAACTGCATAATCCTTAAGGCAAAAATAACTATAACATTTGTCCAAACTGGCACTTTTGGGAGGAAAGAGGCGATGTTATTAAGAATTACCCTGGGACCAATGGCATCCTAGTTAAACTGGAATGAGTGGCCATCCCTCTCTAGGGTTTTCTCTAACTCTTGGCACTAACTAAAATTCTACATTCATAGACTGTAAGTCTTTAATCCACATTTCAAGAGTTAAATTCTTCCAACACCCACATTTGAATGACTTAATGGCTTATTGTAATGGTCAGACATTCTTGTGCATAACAACCTTTCTCTGAATGGATGGGGATGGAGGTGAGGGTAGAAATGTGTGTTTTCCCCAATAATTGGCCCTTGGAGAAAAAGAAAGAAGTGAGCACAGTTAATTGGAAGCCTACAAGGCATATGGCACTGGCAACCCCCGAATTATTTTGAGCTGCAGTTAGCATACCTAGATGATTAGTACTTGGATATTTCAGTGCTTCCTAAGCGTAGCTGGAATGTGTAGCTCTGATCTGTTTTCCAGCTGGAAACGTTACAGACATGGGAAGATTTCTGCTTTTGAGCGTCTTGTCGTATCCTGTCTCTGCTTGGCAGGGTCCCTGCTCCGATAGTCTATGCGTCTCTTCCATCACTTCTGCGGTCCTCCAGTCTCAACGTAAGTAATTTCGAATGAGCTACAAAAGTGCCAACAGAACCTCCCCAGCAGCAGACAAGCCCACCCCCAAGCTGATCCTCTGCTGTTTTTATTGTCTGTGATGATTACAGGATCATCAAGCAGAAAAGGTTGAAAAAGAAGAGGTAAAAGTGTAGGAGATAGGATTTTAATGTTCCTTCCTCTTCTGACTGCTTCCCCATTGGCCTATCAAAAGTACCATTGGACTAAGGCCTCATACTCTCATAATTTCCCTACGAGAACCATAAGTGTTTCATTCTAGAAGTGAGACAGCAATGCTTTCCTGCAATCAGACTATAAACCCTCCCAAGGCAGAGGTTCTTTGTATGTTGTGTGTCCACAGGACTTAGCAGAAGGTAGGCGCTCAGCACGTTAGGAGGAAACGGTGGTGACGTGAGAGTGATGAGAGTGACAAGTATTTTAAAGAGAACAACTTTTCAAAGGGATAATTTTTAGAGGAAAAGTATTCCTGATCATAAACAGAAAGGGCAAGGCTGCCAAGAGAAGGAGTCAGGTAAATTTTGAGAGGACATGAGTCCAGGAATGACCCAGAGATGCTCTTAATGGCAGACCAGGCTGGGGCTGTATGGCAGAGAATAGTGAGGCTGGGAAGGACTGGGCCTAGAAGGGATGCAGGGAGGTGGTAGGGGAAAAGCCTCTGTAATGGAGACTGAATGGAGCCAAAGATAAACCATCCCTGATTGGACATTCTGCTGGGAGCTTGGAAAATACACAGAGGGGACAAAGGGGATCCTCTGCCTAAGCTCACATTTCTGAAACCCAAGAGGATGAACTCTTTCTAGAGATGCTTATATGTCAACTCAGGAGCAATTGACTTAAATTGCAAGCATACAGTCTTGGGCATTCTTGTCAAGCTCTGGCAATTGGGAAGGAGAGAAGAAAAAAGTGGGCAAATAATACCTTCAGTGCTTTGCACCTTCAAGAAAGCCAGCATACTCTTAAGGTGGTTATCACAGCAATCTAGCATCAAGCTCCTTAAGACATTCAAGAGCACAGAAACTACCTTTACAAGTGAGCAAAATTGAGATGTTCCATGGTTACCCTTGACCAGTTAACCCAGCCTCATCTCTAAAGCTTTCAGAATGTCAGCCAACAACACAGCAACACCAAATTTCCCGGAATGCAGCCAAGCTGCCAGTTGAGGGGTGATGGCCCATCTCTGAACACAAATCCCTGGTTGCTGAGCTGGGCTGAGGGGGAAGAAAGAATACTAATAACTGTGCACGTTGATATGGAGGGTTAGTCAAGGCAGATGCTCACTTTGAAGCCAGAGGTGCACTTGTCAGGTGCCCGGAAGCACAGCTTTAAGCAATTCCAAGCAGCCAGGCACCTCTGGAACCTGAATGCCACTGGCAGACTGGTGAGACTTCAGAAAGAGGACTGTGCAGGTTCCTTTCTAGCAAAGGCTGTGAATTATCCAGAAAATCTAACAAGCAAGATAGGAATAACCTGCTGGGACAAATGCTATTTCAGCTACACACTGAAGAACAACCTACAGGTATCTACTGAGGCAAACTCAGTGCACAGCCCACTTGGACCATGGATAGAACCATCTTCATGAAGGATGTCAATTGATCATGAAAAAAGTTTTGAAAGTGTTAGTCACTCAGTGGTGTCCACCCCACCAGGCTCCTCTGTCCATGGAATTCTCTAGACAAGAATATTGGAGTGGGTAGCCCTTGCCTTCTCTGGGGGATCTTCCCAACCCAGGGATCAAATCTGGGCCTCCCACATTGCAGGCAGATTCTTTACCACCATCTGAGCCACCAGGGAAGCCCAAGCCAACAGGTCGTGAGCAGGATTAAATGCTGCCTGCTCAGGAAGGATGAATACAATATCAGGAGGCGGAAGACTGATTCTGGTTCCCACTTTGCCACCAATGTGTCTTATGACCCTGGACTTTTATCTTAATTTACTGTGCTCCACAGTAGGTCCTTGTTGGCTATCCATTTTAAATATAGCAGTGTGTACATGTCCATCCCAAACTCCCTAGCTATCCCTTCCCTACATTGGACTGCAAAGTCTTAACCACTGTACAGCCCTGAGTTTTCAAGTGACAGTCAGTGGCATAAACAGCACTTCCCTTCTGGCTCCGATTAAGTCTTGCTTATAGAAACATTCAAGTTACTCAAGTAGGGAATGAGGTAACGGCTAAGAAAGTCACGTGGAAACAACAAAGTTGAATTCAAATGTAAGGTATTGCTATTATTTAATGGAAGGCAGTTAGGCTAAAAACTAAACAAAATAACAAGGTCACATGCTCAAAGAGGAACGAAGAAAACCTTTGGTAATGTTCCCAAAGAAAACAGTTTCAAATCATTTGTCTTCCAAACAATGCCTGTTGCCAAGAAAAGAGTCCATCATTTTTTGTCTTCAAAACTATCCTCCTTATCACTTGAAAACTCAGGCAAAGGACTTCCCTGGCTGTACAGTGGATAAGACTTTGCGGTCCAATGTGGGGAAGGGATAGTTAAGGAGTTTGGGATGGACATGCACACACTGCTATCTTTAAAACGGGTAACCAACAAGGACCTGCTGTAGAGCACAGGGAACTCTGTTCAGTGTTACGTGGCTGCCTGGATGGGAGGAGAGTTTGGGGGAGAAGAGATACATGTATGTGTATGGCTGAGTCCCTTCCCTATTCACCTGAAACTATCACAACACTGTTTGTTAATCGACTATACCCCAATACAAAATAAAAAGGTTAAAAAAGTAAAATCAAATAAAAAAAAAAAAGACTTCACCTTCCAATGCCAGGGATGCAGGTTTAATCCTGGAGCTAATCCTACAGCTATCTTGGTCAGGTAGCTAAGATCCCACATGCTTCTCAGCCAAAAATCAAAACATAAAATGGAAACAATATTGCAACAAATTCCATAAAGACTTTAAAAATGGTCCACATCAAAAATAAATAAATAAATAAATAACCCTCAGGTAATATGACTGGAACCGATGAGTCTTTTCACTCTGAGGTTTCCATCCCTACCTTTCTTCCCCAATCCTGTGACCAGAAGTGGATGCCAGTAACTGCTGGCAAATGAGTCTCCTAGCTAGGAGACATGCCAGATCCCAGTGGGCAGGCACCACCCCCTCACCCTCAGCCTCCAGCCCAGAATCATAGAGATTCCGAAAATACACTGTGAGGCCATGTTCCGTGCAACAGTTTCCCAGTTATATTCAACATTTTCACTCATCTCTACTCTCCTTGCATAATTGAGCAGTGAAGAAAAAATTTCTAAACATTCATGTCTCTGTGGCTCCATAAAAAATAAGCAGTTCCATGAAGGCATGTAGGCAGCATGGATTTTAGCATAACCAGAGAGCAGTGGTAGGAAGTTAGAGGCCTCAGAAAAGCTTGCTTACAAATACGTAAGCTGTGTCTCCACAAAGACCAGCTGCCCTGAGCTACCCATTTGTTGGCATAACTTGCACTGAGTCCTTGGCACACACATTGTAGCTCTAAAAGTACCCCCTGGGTTATCTTTCTAAGCTTCATCATCCATTTGTAAGATCAGCAATCATATCACATAAAACTGGGATCTGTACATTTGACACTAACCAATATCACTTTTCAAGGGCTCTCTGAAAAATAAAATGGATCATGCAGGAAAATTTTGTAAATGGAAAATATTGCATACACAGAGTCTGAGGTAATCCAGGACAGTTTAAACCAGAAAGCAGATGGAATAAGAGCAATATAAATTAGTGGAACCATATTTTGCCAACTGCAAAGTGACTCTAACTCCAAACAGAACTTCTCCCCAACTTGTTGATTGCATATATATTTGTTTTTAATTACCACCAGGTAGAGTTTAGTGAGACATTTAGTATTAGAATCATAGAGTCTATGAAACTAAGGAAACAAGCACATAAAATACTTGCGAGGTATTTACATTGGATGATAATATCCGTGCATGTTATACAAGCCAATTAACGAAAATGATGCATGTGGCAGTTTTAAGAAACGCCCTACAAAAAGAAAGTATATTAAACATTGAACAGAAGGGCAAGACTTCATGAGCAGTCCTTCCTGGCCTGGCCCTCTCGCTACGACCTCCATCCTTTCTCTTGGATGCTTTGGCAGCTTCCCAGTGGAAAAGTCTTGGCCCCTGATTATCAGAGTTGAGCAGGTCTTAATCAACCCAGTCCTCTCTAGGCCATCAAATCAGACTTAGGAAGATTTTGTCCAAATTACTCTGCCCTTGGTAAATCAACTCAATGACACTAGAGGAAAGCAACCCACTAATTTACAAAGGAGAGAGGGAGGGATTGGCATGGATTTTTCCCCTGCATTGCAAACTGCAGTAAAGAGAGACACTGATGACTTCCTGGTGAATCTGTCCCTTCTCCATATTCCTTCCAAGGTGCTCAAACCTTGAGCCACTTCCTTGTGCTTGGTGAGCAAGAATATGGCTTGACCGCAGACCATGGTTAAGCAGGGTGACTCTCCAATCCACTGCCCAGTAAGGCTCCGGTCTGGACAAGGAATCTTACTCGATATCCTTAATCATGACTGGCTCAGGTCTTCAAAGCACAGGTTTTCAGTGACAACCCACTCTGGACGGTGGATGAGGGTAGAAGGAAGATGCTTCCCGCGTCTGCTGTCTCTCTTGCCCATCACATAAACGTTGGGGAGTACAGAACTGCAGGTCCCCCCTGAAAGGGACAGGCATTACAAGGAGCTTGCCGCAGTCTTACTTTTTCTTTGACATGCATCTATGCTCTTTCATTCCTGACACAAAGACACCTTCATACCCCCTGCCCAGTTTCAGATCTCACGCCAGCTGTTACTACTAAGTAGAAAGGCTCAAGAAGGATCGGCATCTGGAAATTCGTTAGTTTTGCATGAGATTAGAGGCTGATGGCAGAAATGACAGAGACTGCAAACTAGAGACATCTATGCATTATAGCATTCTGCCTGCCAGACAGTGACAATGTGAAGAGGAGCAGCAGGAAGGTACAGAGGTCTGCCAAGGAAGGCACTCTCTACCCCAGAACTCAAAGGGCACCCTCAGAAGGGCTTGAGAGAGACAAACCCGGGAAATGAAACTGGCTAAACTAACTGAAATGTGGGAAAGCCTGTGCCCTGATATACAGGGGAGGTTAGAGGGGTCAGGATTCCCAGTCCCTGTTGAGCACGCTTTAGCCCTCATTCATCTCTATAGAGCTCAGGAAAGGATATAAGGACCAGTCTTTGGGAATCACAGGGATGAGAAGTGGAAAGCACACTTCCAACACATTATCCATGTGCAAGCACTCAGTTCTGGGCCAAACGAAGGCGGATACCTGGATTCATTTCCACTCAAAATCAAAATAAATAGTATACTAGGCCCCTTTCTTAATCCCTTAACTCATACTCAACTCAGTGGCCATAGTTTGCTCTGCCCTTCACAGCTCAACCAGCCTCTCTGCAGTAGCTTCTGGAATTAGGGGTCCGGCCCACCACAGGAGCTACCAGGAAGCTGGGCAGCTTCAGGCCCCTCAGAGGGCTTCTCTTCCTAATAGTGTTTCCACCACGACAGACCTGCTCACTCAGTCAAAGGAGCTGCACTCAATTCTTAATTCTCTCCTATAATTAAGCAGTAGCATAATGCAGGGACTAAACTCAGTTCAGATTTGTAAACTGCCTTTCCTGCAAAGTGTCTGGGGGAGAAAAGCGAGTGGGATTATACAGAGCAAACATAACCACATTCATTTACCTCAGAGGGCAGCTGAGAGCAATGGCTAATAAAAATTATTACAAATCACCACATACGCATAAAGTGCTTTATAATCAACACGAAGACTTTAATCCCATGTTGACTGTTTTTTTAGGCTTGAAGCTCAAGTAAAAGTTGAGCTGAAAAGAGTAAGAGAAACAAACTTCACATTCTGTCATTTTCTAGTTTCAAGCAAATAACAACAAAAAAAAGTAGAAGAAAACCCCAAGAAGTCCATTTTTAACTTGCTGCTTATGTAACAAGAGACTGTGAACTACACCAGAATTTAATTGAAGGAAAAGTAACTGTAGGGGAATTGCTTGGAGAGCTGCCAGAAGGGTTTTAACAGCTGGAAGTTGAAAAGTGATTAATTTTGACAGCAATAAAAGCCTCATGTTCATACATAATTATGCTTAGATTTGTGGGCTGCTGGAATTTTTTTCTATGCACTATTAACCTTTTGCTGTCCAAATTGGAATTCAGATACTTTAAATGAGTGTCTATTTTTAAATTGAATAATAATTGGCTTTCCATGGCATTGACTCATCTCAAGACAAGGAAGACTCCAGGGGAGAGAGTGTGGAGAAACAAGAATAGGTATCCTTTTCTGAGTATTATTTTTAGAACGTAATGCAAATGAAGTCATCTCCTTTTACCCTATGCAGAATCACAATGATAACCAAAACTAAAAAGGGTTCAGGAAAAAAAGCATTCAGAGCAAATAAAAAAAATTACATTGAAGTGGCCATCCACTGTCAACCAAATAATTCAGCTAAATTCCCAACATTGGGAAGTGGAGACAAATCTGTCTGCGGACACTATAATGCTAGTTTCACAAATATTGTATAGGCAGAGAAAGCTATTGATTAAACTGAGTTCTAGGACAGGCAGAGTTGCTAATTAGTTATAAAAGCTTGACAAGTCACTTCATCTTTCTGTGACTTCACTGTTCCTCACATGAGAAAGGGATGGAGCACATAACTGAGAAGATTTAAACTCTAATTATTCTACATCATCTGCTCTAGGAGCCACACCCTGAAAGTTTTCTCTCTTATTCACCTTTATTATTCTCATGCCAGCCAGTCTGACCAGATAGAAAGTTTAGTAATAGAAAGTATTTTCAATTAATTGAAAATAATATTTAATAATAGTAATTCCAACAGTTTCCAAGACACAGTTCTAAGAACTTTATATAATATCAATATTATATTTTAATCCTCACAAACCCTCTGTGAGATGGCATCCCATTTTACAGAGACTGAGACAATAAGAGGTTACATGAGTCCCCAGAGTCAGCAGTCACCTCGTGGGAAAGCAAAGAGGCTTTAATGGAGTCTTTAATGCCCCGTTGTCTCCAAGCAAATACTATTTTTGTGAACACTACACTTAATTTATGGCTTTAAAGGTGAAATGGAAAGAAGATCTGTGAACCTACACTCCAAATAACTGAAATCAGTTTGAGCTCTTCCATTTTCTTGGTCAGTCCAGTCACCTCGGACAATCCACTATCTTCTCCACTCCAATCTCCTTAATTGTGAAGCACAGCAGTTGTCTAAATTGATGGTTCTCAAGGTGTGGTATCCAAACCAGAAACATCATCCTCATCTGGGAACTTGTTAGCAATGCAAAATTCTCAAGCCTCACCCCAGATGCTTGGAATCAGAAACTTTGAGCATTCATCTGCATTTTGACAAACCCTCAAAGGGATCCTAGCAGAGAAGGCAATGGCAACCCATTTCAGTACTCTTGCCTGGAAAATCCCATGGGCAGAGGAGCCTGGTAGGCTGCAGTCCATGGGGTCGCAAAGAGTCGGACACAACTGAACGACTTCACTTTCACTTTTCACTTTAATGCAGTGGAGAAGGAAATGGCAACCCACTCCAGTGTTCTTGCCTGGAGAATTCCAGAGACGGGGGAGCCTGGTGGGCTGTCGTGTATGGGCTCGCACAGAGTCAGACATGACTGAAGCGACTTAGCAGCAGCAGCAGCAGCAAAGGGATCCTAAAGTTTGAAAACAGCTGCCAAAAGTGATCACTAAGTTGCTTTCTGATTCCCACATGCCACAATTCTATTTATAAATATCTGGTTTGGGGTTGCTGGATTTCAAACTGAGGTGATTTTACTAGATTTAAATTCTTCTTCCCTGATTCAGCAGACATTCTGGCCTCTGTTGCCAAAGGACAGGACACCTCACGCTGGCTCCTAGCATGACTGTTTCCTTACTCATCACCAGGTCATCATGGAATTAGAAGGTAGAAAGGAATTCAGTTCAGTTCAGTTCAGTTCAGTCACTCAGTCGTGTCCAACAGTTTGTGGCCCCATGAATCGTAGCATGCCAGGCCTCCCTGTCCATCACCAACTGCCAGAGTTCACTCAAACACATATTCATCGAGTCAGTGATGCCATCCAGCCATCTAATCCTCTGTCATCCCCTTCTCCTCCTGCCCCCAATCCTTCCCAACATCAGGGTCTTTTCCAGTGAGTCAACTCTTCACATGAGGTGGCCAAAGGATTGGAGTTTCAGCTTCAGCATCAGTCCTTCCAATGAACACCCAGGACCAATCTCCTTTAGAATGGACTGTTTGGATCTCCTTGCAGTCCAAGGGACTCTCAAGAGTCTTCTCCAACACCACAGTTCAAAAGCATCAATTCTTCGGCACTCAGCCTTCTTCACAGTCCAACTCTCACATCCATACATGACCACTGGAAAAATCATAGCCTTGACTAGACAGACCTTTGTTGGCAAAGTAATGTCTCTGCTTTTCAATATGCTGTCTAGGTTGGTCACAACTTTCCTTCCAAGGAGTAAGCGTCTTTCAATTTCATGGCTGCAATCACCATTTGCAGTGATTTTGGAGCCCAGAAAAATAAAGTCTGACACTGTTTCCCCATCTATTTCCCATGAAGTGATGGGACCAGATGCTGAAAGGAGTTAGGAATCTAAATAGAAAGATGATACTGTTAATTTTTTTTTTTTGCCTCCAGCCAAAGCCTGAAATGGAAGCCCACAGTCAGAACCTCAGCATAATCTGAGTTCTTAATCCACCACCATGTCCCACCGCAGGCTTAACATGTCCTTGTTGCTGCCTGAGGCAAATGACACTCAAACTCTGAGGACCAACCTGCAGGGTTTGGCCTAAGGTTGCTCCCATGTTCTCAACTGTGCCAAACTCCAGACCTACCTTCATCTTCTGAGTCAAGAGGAAGGCAACCAACCCCAGAGAGACTGTTGAATTTACTTCTTAACTTGACACCCCATTGTCATGGGGTAATATAGCAGATAAACACAACTACTCTGAGCCAGGAACCTGGATGCCCCACAAAAGACAATTCCATGTATCCTCAGGAGCCCAAATGTAAATAGGCCTTCACCTTATTCTCTTCAAGGAATCACATGCTCATCAGAAACAACGGAGGAAGACCTTCAAGTTTTTGGATCATCCATTATATGAATGTCCAAGGTCTCTTGCTTAATAAATCTGCTTTTAAAAGCAGAACACTTGATGACTTCATACCTGATGGACAAGACTATGAAAAGCAGGGGAGCAAAGACTGGTGTCTCTACTTCCTTTGTATTTCACATGACACTTCCTTTGCATAAATTGATGTTTGCTGGCTCATTTTTTTAAAGATACAGTTAGAAGAAACAAAGGAACAGAAATGCAAACACTATCAAAGTTACAAAAATTCCTGGAAAAAAATTATGAATTTAGGCAGGAATAACATATTGAGAGAAAAGGTATCCACATAAAGCAATAGAAACTTCTTTGGAACTGTAGTTATGAAGTAGGCAGACTTCACAGAGCCGATTAAGCCTAAGTTTTACAAGTGGAATAACTCCTGGAGCTTACTCAAACTCATGTCCATTGAGTCGGTGATGCCATCCAATCATCTCATCATTTGTCATCCCTTTCTCCTCCCGCCTGCAATCTTTCCCAGCATCAGGGTCTGAACTTGATTGATTAAAAATCTAGACCTGGTTTTCCAGCTCTGGACACCTGTGTCCTTCTGTGACCCCGTAAAGAAGTGGTATGTCTTCTGAACTACACTGCACCATCTATGTAGTAGTGCCATCTTACAGATAAAGTAACTGAGGCACAGAGATTCCTGGTCCAGCCCAAGTTACAAAACGAGTAAATAGCAGAACTTAGATTCCCACGCAGGCAGTCTGGCTCCAGAGTTCATGCTTCTGGATGGTCAAGTCATTTTTGTTTTACTTACTCCATGTGTCAGTTAGGATTGCTTCTGGGACATGACAGAAAACCCAATTGACAGTGGCCTTTAAAAATAGGAATTCATTTTTCTCACTTTGCAATGAGTCTGGACATAGCCGTGACTAAGGAGTTCAGTTGCTGGCGATATCCCCAGGGACACAGGGGCTCTGCACTTTGCTGGCCCATCACCCTAGCATCCTCATCCTTCTTCTCTTGTGGTCACTGCTCTCCCATGATTCACCTCCCACAATACGGAGGCAGAACGGGTTGAAAAAATATATATGGAGAGATGTTGCCTTTTCTTTGGAAACTACGTTTATTTCAATGGCCGCCCCTTATGTCTCACTAGCCAACACAAGATCACGTGCCACCCTTCAACTAGCCAGGAGCCAAGCAAAATGAGTGTGCAGTGACTGGTTCTGATTAATCATGATTTATATTTGGGAACTGGAAAAGGCGCTGAACTATGGGTCTCTATCGAGCTCCCAAATAAACTGGACTCTTTCCATTGGTGAAGAAGAGTGAGCAGGATGATGGGGGACGAGCATTGGGTGACAGTAAACAGGGCTATGGTTTTTCCTGTGGTCATGTGTGGATGTGAGAGCTGGACTGTGAAGAAGGCTGAGCGCCGAAGAATTGATGCTTTTGAACTGTGGTGTTGGAGAAGACTCTTGAGAGTCCCTTGGACTGCAAGGAGATCCAACCAGTCCATTCTGAAGGAGATCAGCCCTGGGATTTCTTTGGAAGGAATGATGCTAAAGCTGAAACTCCAGTACTTTGGCCACCTCATGCGAAGAGTTGACTCAAGACTCTGATGCTAGGAAGGATTGGGGGCAGGAGGAGAAGGGGACGACAGAGGCTGAGATGGGTGGATGGCATTACCGACTCGATGGACGTGAGTCTGAGTGAACTCTGGGAGTTGGTGATGGACAGGGAGGCCTGGCGTGCTGAGATTCATGGGGTCGAAAAGAGTCAGACACGACTGAGTGACTGAACTGAACTGAACTGAACTGAACTGAATTGAAACAGGGCCTGCCGTGCTCCCGGACACTGGAGTCTAGGCAGCTCCCCACTATTCAATATCTCACTTATTTGAACTGCAGTGGGAAGGCACTTCACTGAGAAGTCCAAATAAAAATAAAAGATGTAATCTCTGTATAGTAATCCGTCATTCAAAGGCTTCATTTAAGAGAACCAATCTCATAACCACTTATAAACAAAGAGGTGAAAGACTTTAAACCACATTGGTTGAATTGACAAAAGACTGTCCAAAGAACCTGGAAGGCCTTCCCTGGGCTCCAAGTACACAGCAGGGAGAAAAGAATAAGCCTCAAGTTACCGTTCTTAGACTGTAAAATGACAGACAAGCTTGGGAGGGGAGTTTGGGAGAGACTGAATACATTTATATGTATGGCTGAGTCCCTTCACTGTTCACCTGAAACTATCACATTGTTAATTGGCTAGACCCCAACACAAAATTAAAAGTTAAAAAAAAAAACACACACAACATGAAAGATAGGGCAAGCTTCTGTATGTGCTTAAAAATAGAAGAGGGTGTATATTCAGGACGTTTGAGACACCGGGCACACAGAGCTGGCTTCTAACCACATGTAATTATAGAATAGCATGAGTCTCTCCAAGTCTCACCTCCACTGAATGCAGACAGTATCTGGAAAGAGTAATGACTCAAACCTGGCTGGCACCAGCCCCCACTACCCCATGCCCACAGCCCCTGAAACGCCCTGCTGTGTGTCTCTCGAGGTCCCACGGGGTTCTCATACATGCACAGAGACCACTCCAATTCGTTTGGGACTGCCCCTGCTCAGATTCCAAAGAGCCACATAGTGCCCTGGAGCAGACCAGAGGAAAGCAGTTTTCTCCTCTCCCCCTGGTCCTTGCCCTCCCGCCTGCAACTGTTAGAAGGTTCTGGAAGCAATCCTGCATGTAGTTTCACTCTAGCTGGAACACACACGTGTGTCCATAGGGCTGGGCTGGGCACAAATTCAAGTGCTAGTGATGTGACAGACTCACTGCGGCTGCTCTCACTCAGTTCAGCTCAGTCGCTCAGTCGTGCCAACTCTTTGCGACCCATGAATCGCAGCACACTGGGCCTCCCTGTCCATCACCAACTCTGGAGTTCACTCAGACTCACGTCCATTGAGTCAGTGATGCCATCCAGCCATCGAATCCTCGGTCATCCCCTTCACCTCCTGCCCCCAATCCCTCCCAGCATCAAAGTCTTTTCCAATGAGTCAACTCTTCACATGAGGTGGCCAAAGTACTGGAGTTTCAGCTTTAGCATCATTCCTTCCAAAGAAATCCCAGGGCTGATCTCCTTCAGAATGGGCTGGCTGGATCTCCTTGCAGTCCAAAGGACTCTCAAGAGTCTTCTCCAACACCACAGTTCAAAAGCATCAATTCTTCAGCACTCAGCCTTCTTCACAGTCCAACTCTCACATCCATACATGACTACTGGAAAAACCATAGCCTTGACTAGACGGACAAGTAATGTCGACAAAGTAATGTCTCTGCTTTTGAATAACTATCTAGGTTGGTCATAACTTTTCTTCCAAGGAGTAAGCATCTTTTAATTTCATGGCTGCTGTCCCCATCTGCAGTGATTTTGGGGCCCAAAAAAATAAAGTCTGACACTGTTTCCGCTGTTTCCCCATCTATTTCCCATGAAGTGATGGGACCGGATGCCATGATCTTCGTTTTCTGAATGTTGAGCTTTAAGCCAACTTTTTCACTCTCCTCTTTCATTTTCATCAAGAGGCCTTTGGGTTCCTCTTCACTTTCTGCCATAAGGGTCGTGTCATCTGCATATCTGAGGTCATTGATATTTCTCCCGGCAGTCTTGATTCCAGCTTGTGTTTCTTCCAGTCCAGCGTTTCTCATGATGTACTCTGCATAGAAGTTAAATAAGCAGGGTGACAATATACAGCCTTGACGCACTCCTTTTCCTATTTGGAACCAGTCTGTTGTTCCGTGTCCAGTTCTAACTGTTGCTTCCTGGCCTGCATACAGATTTCTCAAGAGGCAGGTCAGGTGGTCTGGTATTCCCATCTCTCTCAGAATTGTCCACAGTTTATTGTGATCCACACAATCAAAGGTTTTGGCACAGTCAATAAAGTAGAAATAGATGTTTTTCTGGAACTCTCTTGCTTTTTCCATGATCCAGCGGATGTTGGCAATTTGATCTCTGGTTCCTCTGCCTTTTCTAAAACCAGCTTGAACATCAGGGAGTTCACGGTTCACGTATTGCTGAAGCCTGGCTTGGAGAATTTTGAGCATTACTTTACTAGCATGTGAGATGAGTGCAATTGTGCGGTAGTTTGAGCATTCTTTGGCATTGCCTTTCTTTGGGATTGGAATGAAAACTGACCTTTTCCAGTCCTGTGGCCACTGCTGAGTTTTCCAAATTTGCTGGCATATTGAGTGCAGCACTTTCACAGCATCATCTTTCAGGATTTGAAATAGCTCAACTGGAATTCCATCACCTCCACTAGCTTTGTTCGTAGTGATGCTTTCTAAGGCCCACTTGACTTCACATTCCAAGATGTCTGGCTCTAGATTAGTGATCACATCATCATGATTATCTGGGTCGTGAAGATCTTTTTTGTACAGTTCTTCTGTGTATTCTTGCCACCTCTTCTTAATATCTTCTGCTTCTGTTAGGTCCATACCATTTCTGTCCTTTATCGAGCCCATCTTTGCATGAAATGTTCCCTTGGTATCTCTAATTTTCTTGAAGAGATCTCTAGTCTTTCCCATTCTGTTGTTTTCCTCTATTTCTTTGCATTGATCGCTGAAGAAGGCTTTCTTATCTCTTCTTGCTATTCTTTGGAACTCTGCATTCAGATGCTTATATCTTTCCTTTTCTCCTTTGCTTTTCGCCTCTCTTCTTTTCACAGCTATTTGTAAGGCCTCCCCAGACAGCCATTTTGCTTTTTTGCATTTCTTTTCCATGGGGATGGTCTTGATCCCTGTCTCCTGTACAATGTCACGAACCTCATTCCATAGTTCATCAGGCACTCTATCTATCAGATCTAGGCCCTTAAATCTATTTCTCACTTCCACTGTATAATCATAAGGGATTTGATTTAGGTCATACCTGAATGGTCTAGCGGTTTTCCCTACTTTCTTCAATTTAAGTCTGAATTTGGTAATAAGGAGTTCATGATCTGAGCCACAGTCAGCTCCTGGTCTTGTTTTTGTTGACTGTATAGAGCTTCTCCATCTTTGGCTGCAAAGAATATAATCAATCTGATTTCGGTGTTGACCATCTGGTGATGTCCATGTGTAGAGTCTTCTCTTGTGTTGTTGGAAGAGGGTGTTTGCTATGACCAGTGCATTTTCTTGGCAAAACTCTATTAGTCTTTGCCCTGCTTCATTCCGCATTCCAAGGCCAAATTTGCCTGTTACTCCAGGTGTTTCTTGACTTCCTACTTTTGCATTCCAGTCCCCTATAATGAAAAGGACATCTTTTTTGGGTGTTAGTTCTAAAAGGTCTTGTAGGTCTTCATAGAACCGTTCAACTTCAGCTTCTTCAGCGTTACTGGTTGGGGCATAGACTTGGATTACTGTGATATTGAATGGTTTGCCTTGGAAACGAACAGAGATCATTCTGTCGTTTTTGAGATTGCATCCAAGTACTGCATTTCAGACTCTCTTGTTGACCATGATGGCTACTCCATTTCTTCTGAGGGATTCCTGCCCACAGTAGTAGATATAATGGTCATCTGAGTTAAATTCACCCATTCCGGTCCATTTTAGTTCGCTGATTCCTAGAATGTCGACGTTCACCTTTGCCATCTTTTGTTTGACCACTTCCTATTTGCCTTGATTCATAGACCTGACATTCCAGGTTCCTACGCAATATTGCTCTTTACAGCATTGGACCTTGCTTCTATCACCAGTCACATCCATAGCTGGGTATTATTTTTGCTTTGGCTCCATCCTTTCATTCTTTCTAGAGTTATTTCTCCACTGATCTCCAGTAGCATATTGGGCACCTACTGACCTGGGGAGTTCCTCTTTCAGTATCCTATCATTTTGCCTTTTCATACTGTTCATGGGGTTCTCAAGGCAAGAATACTGGTTTGCCATTTCTCCAGTGGACCACATTCTGTCAGACCTCTCCACCATGACCCCCCTCTCTTGGGTTGCCCCGCGGGCATTGCTTAGTTTCATTGAGTTAGACAAGGCTGTGGTCCTAGTGTGATTAGATTGACTAGTTTTCTGTGAGTATGGTTTTAGTGTGTCTGCCCTCTGATCCCCTCTTGCAACACTTATCATCTTACTTGGGTTTCTCTTACCCTGGGCGTGGGGTATCTCTTCACAGCTGCTCAAAGTGCCGCCGCTGCTCCTTACCTTGGATGAGGGGTATCGCCTCACTGCCACCTTTCCTGACCTTCAACATGGGATGGCTCTTCTAGGCCCTCCTACGGCTGTGCAGCCACCACTCCTTGAAAGTGGGGTTGCTCCTCCCGGCTGTTGCCCCTGGCCTCAGGTGTGGGGTGGGCCTCCCTGCCGCTGCCCCTGGCCTCGGGTGTGGGGTGGCTCCTCCCGGATGCCACCCCTGGCCTCGAACGCAGGGTAGCTCCTCCTGGCCACTGTCCCTGGCCTTGGACGCAGGGTAGTTCCTCTCGGCCGTTCCTTGCCATCGTAGCCTGGCACTCTGGGCCGCTGCCCCCCAACCTCAGACGTGGGGTAGCTCCTCTAGGCTGCACTTAGTGTGCCAGCCACAGCCGCCTGCATGGCCTATCTCCTCCCAAATACCACATCTTGGTATTGCCTCAGGTCATCCTCTTTCTTCCCTTGGGACAACTGACGGATTATCTCCATTCTAGGAACTTGTTCTTAGGAAGTAACCAGATGCAAGGCCAAGAATATGTGTAAGAAATCAATTATGGAGCTGTTCATTCTGGCTTTTAAAACATCCTAAATTTTATCAGTTCTGTGTGTGTGTGTGTATGTTTGTGTTTGTGTGTGTGTGTGTATGTGAACACGCTCAGTTGTGTCTGACTCTGCAACCTCATGGACAGAAACCCCATGGACTATAGCCTGCCAGGCTCTTCTGTCCGTGGAATTTTCCACGTAAGAATACTGGAGCAGGTTGCCATTTCTTTCCCCAGGGGATCCTCCTGACACCAGGAGTCTCTTGCACCTCCTACGTTGACAGGTGGATTCTTTACCACTGCACCACCTGGGAACACCTTATCAGCTGTAGACTGGTTAAATTAATTATAGCACTGTTATTTTGAAGAAGATTATGCATCCGCTTAAAATGAAACAGATCTACATTTACTAACATAGAAAGATATTCCTGATACATTGTCAAACTAGAGAAAAGTATAGTCTCATTTTTGTGAAAATTCAAACGCATACTCGTGTGAATGTATGTGGATTGCTGTGTGCATACACCCACACAGAGAAAATAGGGTTATCTTTGGAAGGCAAGATAAGGCTATTTTTACTGTCTTCTTTACATCTTTCTGGACAGCAAATGTTTTTACAGAAAGCATGAATTACTTTCCCAATCACTATCATTGAAAGATAAAGCCATAACCATTTTGAAAAATAATTCTTTTAATAAAATGGGCTTTAGTCACCAACGCATTCTTTAGCGTAAAAGTACAGATCAGAATGAAATCTTTATTTAGTGAGATTATTTTAAAAAAGAAAGGCTGGGTAATGTGGAGAATACGACCCTTCACGGAAAGATGACGAAAACCATACATCGCCCCCAAAATATCATGACGCTGGCCAGCAGTGTCATACCCCCAATATTACTGATCCTGAAAGTCTGAAAAAAAAAAACCCACGTGATTTCTGAAAGAAAAAAAAAAAAAAGTACGTAGAGCAAAGCTAGCACATAGGGTAATGTATTTTGTGGCTGCCTCGTTTTAGTCTTGCCTTAGTTTTTCTTTTCAATTGGTTGTTTATCTTTTTCCAATAAATTAGTAAAAGTTCAAAGCTTAACAACACCTGGCATTTACGTTGCATGTTTGTTCTCGATTTGTTTGCCTTTCAAGCTTTTTTATGTGTGAGATTTGATGCCATCCGGAAGTTCTCATTGTTTATTCGATTAACTACAACAATCCTTCCTTTTATGATTTTTGGCTTTGGCATCATGTTTAGAAATGCCTTTTCTACCCCCAAAGACATCAAAATGATTCACTCCTATTTTGTTTAATCTATAAATGTTCCTCTTTTACAAATAAGTGTAAAACTAATCAGAATTTATTTTTGTGTGAGGCATGCATGAGGCAGTGAAATAAACAGTTTGCCTCAATTGGTTGGTCATTTTCCCAACACCACTTATAAACTATCCAGACTTTCCCCAATGATTAGAAATGAAATTTCCATCATATATCAAAACAAAACAAGTGCACAAGTTTACACACATCCCTTAGGTCTGTTCGGGACTTCTTTTCTCCTATCATTTTCCTGCCTATTCCTGAACTAATACAATACAATTACAATTATTATAGCTTTAAGCTGTATTTTATTTTCTGATAAGACAGAGTCTCCCTCATCACTGTACTTTTTCCAAAAACATATTAGCTATTCTGAAGTGATCATTCTTCTAAATAATTTAGATTTCATCAAATCCCTAATAACACTCCGTTAGTATTTCTACTGGAATTACACTAAATTTGTAGATGAATCTATAGCAAACATTTAATACTTTCATTGGGAAGACGTCTTTTCAATCTCCCTTTAAGGTTTTGTAACTTTCTCTACATTGTTCCTGGATATTTCCTGGTAAGCTTGTGGAAAGTTGATTTTCTGTCTGTCCCCACACGTTGCGTCACATGCACCATGGTGGAATCTCCTTATCAGATTTACAGTTGTAGGACAGGTTTGCGTATCTCAGCTCCCAGGCAAGTTTCCTCTTCCCACAGACTTGCGTTCTGTCTTCTTGGTGTGCCACCTCCCTCTGACCCCACTCTCTGGCTTCTACTTAGTCACCCCGGTTCCCGGCATGCCCTGCTCCCCGCGCTCTCGTCTACTCCCCACACAATGCTTACTTCATAGAGACCGAAACTCACTCAGTTATTTTTCTTTTGCTGCCCAACAGAAAACCACAGGCTTAGCGATGTAAAACAACGCACATTTGGCATCTCAGCTTCTGCGGGTCAGGAGTCGGGGCCTGGCTCACCTGAGTCTCCTCTCAGGGTCTCACAAGGCTGCCATTGGGGGTCAGCGGCATGCATTCCTTTCTGGATCTCGGGTCCTCTTCCAGGCTCACGGGCTGTCAGCAGAATTCAGTTCCTTGCAGCTGTAGGGCTGAGGGCCCCACTTTCTTGCTGGCTGTCGCTAGGGTCCTTACACGTGGTCCTCTCTTGAGCCTTCTCACAAATGACAGCTTCCACCTTCCAGGCCAGTGGGAGACTCTCTCCTTCTGCAACATAACCCCGGGGGCGACACCATCCATCACCTTCACTATTCTCTATTGGCTAGCAGCCAGCCACGGGCCCCTGCCCTCAGCAGGAGGGGATTATTCAAGGTGGTGAGTAATCTTCAGAGGTTGCTTTCAGGGGCATCTTCCATATTCACAGGTCTTAGGCCATCTCCAGCACCCCCACAACTTCCCAGCCACTTCTCAGATTTGGAATATTGACCGAAATGTAGCAGGATGGATGTGAGCACAAGCGGAGAGAGGGACAGGTGGTATCAGGAGGAAGGAGAGGAGGAGGCAGAAATCCAGGCGTTCTACTCTCTTCACAGCTCTACAGAGTCTCTGACATGGGCACTGGCTGTCCAAATCATGGAGGCACAGCAAGGGGATGACAGCTGTAAGCCACACTGGCTATTCTTAGTCCTCCCCATCTGCCTCATATTTATTGTCAGTTCCTTCATAATTCTGGAATTTTGTGGTTAGTTATTTTTCAGTGTTATTGTAAGTTTTGTCTTTTTTATTTTTTTTAAGTCATTGTATGTATGTTAGTAAGAGGTTAGGGAAAACTGCCAGCCTTGTGATGCTTTGAACCAGTCTCAACCAAGCCAGTCTCTAGCAGGCTTCCACTCTGTCTTCCCAAGAGGGTACTGCTGCTTGATTTCTGGTTCTTTTGGATCTCACTCAAGGATGAAAGTACACAGACTAGCTCTCTGTGCCTCCGGATGCTGTGGCTATCAGAAGCATATCTGCAATGCTGGCAGCCGTTTCATTCTCATGATAACCTACTGAAGTAAATATTATTAAACCACTTTATGGAAGAGGAAGCAGTGGTTCTGTCTAGACAAATAACTTGCCCAGTGTCACAAAATCAGTAAGTGACAGCTTAGATTCAAATCACCCTTTGCCCAACTCCAAAGCCCTTCTGTCATATCACGCTCTCAGGGTGGGGGAACACCTCCTGAAATAGTTAAAGGCATTTAGTAAAAATCAACACATTTTTCCTATTCTTAATTCATTCTATAACCTCAGAACCCTAAAGTAATTATCATCTATAGCTTTCTGCTGTTAGGAGTTTTTCACAATGAAAATGGACAACATTCTCATATCTATGTAGACCTCATCATCTATGTCCCGCAAATTTTATACCTTAAACAAAGCAAGTAAAGTTGATGTTTGAGGGATTTGATAGTCATCCTGGGGCTTTCTATTCAGCCATCATTTGAACCCCTATCTCACACCTCCCTGAAATCAGCCACACTAAACAGGAACATCAGCAAGTCACAGGTAGACTCCCCACTTGGTTCCTTCGAGAAACTCTTTAGGAAGCAGTGCTTCCTGAGGGCAGAGGACCTGGATGCTGGAGTCAGAGTGTCTGGGTCCAAACCCTGGGGCTGTGTGCCCACCAGCTGCCTTTGCAGGAAGGTCGTGTGCAGGATGGTGGGATTATAATAGACATACACTAAATACAAATTCTTTCTTTCTTTCTTTCTTTTTTTAGTCCCTAAGTCATGTCCAAGTCTTTTGTGACCCCATGGCCTATAACCAGCAAGCTCCTCTGTCCCTGGGATTTCCCAGGCAAGCATACCAAAGTGAGTTGCCATTTCCCTCTCCAGGGGATCTTCCCGACCCAGAGATCAAACGTGTGTCTCCTGCATTGGCAGGTAGATTCTTTACCACTGAGCCACCTGGGGAGCCTTTTCTTTTTTTTTTAAATTGGGGCATAGTTGCTTTGCAACGTTGTGTCAGTTTCTGCTGTACAACAGAATGAGTCATCTCTTCACATACATATATCGCCTCCCTCTTGGATCTGCCTTCCACCCCTCTCTCATCCCACCCATCTGGGTCGTCACAGAATACCAAGCTGAGCTCCCTGTGCTATACAGTAGGTTCCCGCTGGCTGGGGTTTGCACATGGCAATGCACGTACCTCAATAGCTGAGATACCAGCATTTACAAAGGTGTCTTACAGAACAGGAGACCACACAGCATACCCGCAGGTGGAGGCAGAGACTCCACTCCCCAAGTCCCCTCAATGTATTTCCCCTGACCACAGCCCATCCCCACTGACAGACTGAGCTGCATGCCTGCCTGCTAACTAGGTACAAGGAATTACCGAAACCAAGCCCAGCACATTCCTAAGTGTTTATAGATCATCAAAGGTCAATTTCTCTGGCATACTAACCTCATTAGGCTTAAGATTTAGGCCCACCTGAGGTCCATTCCTGCAGCAATCTTGGGCAAGTCACAAAATCTGGCCAATTATCCATTGCCTTCTGTACAGTAGTTCTCACATGTGGTCCTAGCCAGCATCAGTATCATCTGGGAACATCTTAGAATGCAAATTCTTGGGCTCTACCCCAGAAATGCTGAATCAGAAACTCTAAGGGTGAAACCCAGAGATCTGTTTTAACAAGCCCTCCAGGCATGCTAATGTGAGAACCACTGCTCCAACACCTTGGGTTGTGAGAATGAAATAAGATTATGCATCTGTTCCGCTATGTACATTTCTTTTTTCTTTGCTTGGCCACACAGTGCAGAATGCAGGATCTTAGTTCCCCGACCAGGGATCGAACCCCTGCCCCCTGCAGTGGAAGCCCAGACTCTTATGAGCAGTGGGACCACTGGACTGCCAGGGAAGTCCCTACCACCTGCATTTCTGTAGCACGAATCAGCCCACCAGTGACTGGTCATAGAGGAAGGATATCAGAAGAATGTGAAAACTGCACATCATAATACACATAGTTGCACACTTGTGTGTCACATTGCAGGGTTTCCAGATGGCGCTAGTGGTAAAGAACCCGCCTGCCAATGCAGGAGACATAAAAATGTGGGTTCGATCCCTGGGTCAGGAAGATCCCCTGGAGAAGGGAATTGCAACCCACTCCAGCATTCTTGCCTGGAAAATCTCAAGGACAGAGAAGCCTGGCGGGCTACAGTCCATAGGGTTGCAAAGAGTTGGACACTGAAGTGACTTAGCAGGCATGCACATGTCACACTGAACTGTGAAAACTGCATATTGTTTTCCACCATGTCGTAGGTGAGTTTTCCTAAGCAAAAGGAGCTGGGATGGCAGAAGTGGAGCCCGGATCTTCAATCTAAAGGGAAAAGCTCGGGAGCTTGGCTGCTATATCATCAGCAGGAACTTTTTGCTGTTTTCTGGGAAATATAAAACTCACACCTGCTCCAGGGCTGCCTCCTCCGTTAGCACATCCCAGCCTCTGAGCGCTCAGTTTCTGTGAGGTTGTCCTGCCTCCTGCGTTCTCCTTGACAGTAGCTCCGCTCACCCGGAGTTCATTTCTTCTGCCCTACCTCTGCTCCTGCCAGTGCTGGTCTAAGAAAAAATTACCAGCTTCTCAACCCCATTGTTTTGGGGGATTTTCATACCCCCGTGGCAGCTTCTAGCCTCCCAGCTGCTGCCAAGGTGGTCCAAGTGACCTTCCCAGGTAGTAATGATTGTTTGGGTTCATCAAGTTGCACAGAATTTGAATGGTCTATCTTGGCGCTATATTTTCCAAAAGTCCTATTATTTTTTTATGCAGAGTTTTGCAGACAGCAAAATTGTCTGAGAAGTATAATTTTGTGTTTCAAGCAGAAATGCTTGTGTATGTAAAGTCCCTGGCACATAGTACAGACTTGATCATTTTTATTATTAGTCTATGTCTACTGTAACTTTGTCCTTGAAATGCTGACCCAAAAAAAGACACGCCAAGAAAACCCCATAGTGATAGCTCTACTGCAGAGCCAAGGAGCACCGTGATAATTCTGATAATGAAAGAATGAGACTTTTACCCTCTTTGGCCAATATTTTGAATGACATTCATTTGGAGCAATTTCCCCCTGCTTTTTTTTCACTTTTCTTTTTCCAGTTGTAGCAGCTCTTTCTAAGGCATGGGGATATTTTATCCACTTCTGTGTATTTAAATCCTTAATTCCACTGTCTCTTTCTGTGTGACTAGATCAGGCACTTATTCTTAGAGAAAAACAGCCAGGTGGAGAGTAATTATCCTGGCATCGTTCCTGATGTTTACAGAGTATGGCACTCAGACTTGAAATCTCCAGTCACCTTTGCCGGCAGGGACTAGTTCAGTCCCCTTGCCTGACAGGAATGGGAACTGAGGTCTGGCTCAAGGTCTAAAAGCAGAACAGTCTGGCCAGGAGAGGCAGCCAGGTGTCCTGGCTCCTAAGTCAGTGTTCTGTCTCCGAATGTTTACTCTCTAACCAGACCCTGCCTTATGAGGTCATTGCTAAATTGTTACCTTAAACATGAGGTCGATGGTCAAAACTGCTGATCCACAGGTCAAATTTAGCCCCCAGACATGTTTTGTTTGCCTTTGCATTGTCATAAAGCTGGATGTTTCACATTCAGAATGTCTGGCAACCCCGAGCTAATAGCCCCACATGGCAACAATCAGCTGGAGCTGATGAGCGTCTTTCCCTTTCAGCCAGGACGGGCTCGCTCAACCTTGCCACAGTCCCTAGCACTGCCTATTGTTGTACACTTACACAAACCTATCCTCATACACGCACACACATTCGGTATTAGCTTGCTAGGGCTGCCGTAACAACATGCCACGGGCCGAGGGGCTTAAATGACACCAGTTTGTTTTTTTTCACAGTCCCAGAGGCTAGAAGTCCAAGATTAAGGTGTTGGCAGGTTTGTTGTCTTTGGCTTAGAGGTGGCTGTCTTCTCCCTGTTTCTTCACATAGCCTTCCCTCTATAGATGTCTGTGTCCAAACTCCCTCTTCTTATAAGGACACAAGTCTTACAGGATTAGATCCCATGCTAATGCCCTCATATTAACTCAACTTCTTCTTTGAAGACTATTTCCAAAAACAGTCAATTTTGAGTCACTGGGGTTTAGCAATTCAACATAGAAACTGGGGTAGGGGGCCACAGGACCTAATCCAACCCATAACATATTCCTTCCTCCTTCCATATTACCTGCTTAAACCTCGAAGGCATATGAATCTGCAGTCGTGACAAGCAGGGGCATACTTTCGTTTATTTACCTTGCACAGCTTTGTGTCTACTTCATAGACAGACCTTGTATGAAGAGCCTTAATGATGAAGTGCACAAAGCACATTTCAGAGAGATGTCAAGCTTTAAAGACAGGAAGACTCTCAAGAGACCGTCTCCTGCAGGGGTTTTCAGACTAAGTGAAGTCACTCAGTTGTGTCTGACTCTTTGTGACCCCATGGACTGTAGCCTACCAGGCTCTTCTGTCTACGGGATTTTCGGGCAAGAGTACTGGAGTGGGTTGCCATTTGCTTCTCCAGAGGATCTTCCTGACCCAGAGATCGAACCTGGGTCTCCCACATTGTCGGCAGACGCTTTATCGTCTGAGCCAGCAGGGAAATCCATTCCCCTTTTTCAAACTAAGTCACAAAACAAAAGTGAAAAAGAAATGGATACATAAAATAGCTAAGCTTCATTCTTATTCTCCAAAATGGTTCCTAAGAAAGCTCCAGAAGATACTGGGCCTCCAAACATGAAACATGATTTGAAAACTACCGATGTAATCCACATCATTCAGTTTATGTATGAGAAACCTAAGCTCATCCACATGCCCAAGGCCACCCAGAGCAGGGCAGTATCAGATCCCATATCTCCTTCCTGTGTAGGTTCCAAAGAAGTCATGGTGTCGGAGAACGCAAACAGGACAGTTTGAATGACATCATTAGAGGGAAGTCCTGATACTGTATTGATGGGAAGGGCAGCCTGGAGCCTAGATCTAGGAGTCGGCAGACCCAGATGCTAACTGTGCTTTGCCAGTACTGGCTGTGCAACCCTGAGGACAGAGGGCTTGACCACTCTGTTCCTCCCCACGCGCAGCCCAGTAAGATTAGACTTCGCGGCCTCTTTGTTGTTGTCCAGTCGCTAAGTCGTGTCTGACTCTCATGCTCGTGAATTGCAGCATGCCAGGCTTCCCTGTCCTTCCCTATCTCCCTGAATTTGCTCAAACTCATGTCCACTGCGTCAGTGATGCCCATGGGATCTAAGGTCCCATCTAGTGTCAAAATACTAAGGATTCCCGACTGTTAAAAGTAATTCTGCTCATCTTTACTTTTACTCTGTTGATACAAAACTTCATGATAACTTCTTGCCCCACAAGCTTGTGCTCCAGTAAAAGGAAGGCTCACAATTTTCACACCCACAGCACCCTCCACCCTGGAGAAGGGATCCTCAGTCCTCTTCTGCTGACCACGAGGATGACTTGCAACTGTGGGATAAATCCATATCAAATGCCTTCACTAATTAAGGCCTTTTAAGATTTGCATGTCTTCCAAGACAAATGGGGACTGGACATGATGTTTGCTGGGGTTGTTTTCTAGGAACTTAGAGTTGGCTGTGTCTAGTTCAAGCTGAAGCCTATTAAGATAGGATAAGACCACCCACCCTCCAACTGGGCATGTGCAAATGTCCTCTCCATGACCTTTTGAACGTGCATAGGCCCGTGGCCTAGTTACGCCTGCACAGAAGGACGATTGTCACACTTTTCCCATCACTTTCCCCATGGCCCCACCTTCTTCCAATCACCACTCCCCATCCTCCTCACACCTCTGACCATCTTGCTGCTTTGTTGCTCATTCCATAAATACCTCCAGCTCCTGGCATTGGAGGGGAGGTGCATTTCAGGTTTGTTCTCCCCTCTCCTCGCTCAGTTGTGATGGGAATAAGCGCTCTTTTTGCTGCAAATCTTAGCGTTTTTGATGCACACCAGGCAAAACAAACCTGGTTTGGTAATAAAGTCAACATCTAGAGTCCAGCTTGCTCTCATAGGAAAGGAAAAGCAAAAATGAAAAAGGTATTCCACAGATGAAGCGGTGCTATCCAATCCTCTCTTTTCTCAGTAAGGTGAACTAGGAACTTTGCCCCACAAAAAAAGTGGGAGAAAGGAGGGTGAAATTTCTTCTCCAACCGACATTCCAGTAATAATCTTATTTCATGAGGTTACCCACTATGAACCATGCTAAGTCCCCCCAAGAAATTAGTATCTTATTTCAAGCCAAAACCTACAGCTCCGAACATCCAAACTTCAGTTACCACCAACACTCAAGTTCTCTTTCTCTTGTCCAACATTTCCAGCCTCCATGCAGGTACCTGTAGCTGGAGAACTAAATTCTGGCCAGTGGAATATGAATCAGGTAACCTCTGTCTCTTCCAGGGCCTGGCCCATAAGAGCATCTCACATGTGGTCCTTGCTCTCTCTTCTACCAGTGGAACGGAAAACCAGGAGGGCAAGGCCTAGGGTCCTGAATGACTTCATGGAGAAGAGACATACCCCCACTCATATCCCCACTGAGGTGGGTTTAGAGGCAAGAAGTAACTTTTCATTCTGCTTGGTCACCAGGATTTGGGAGTTACCTGTTTCAGTAGCTAGCACTATTTAATACATGCATCCTGTGAAGTACACGGCAAATCTACTCCTTTTCACTTGCCAGACCTTGAAATATTTGAGGTTAGTGCTCATCTACAGGTGACAAAGTGACAACGTCTCTTCTCCTTTAGTATCTTCTTCCTTTTGATTGTTTCTGATTCATGTGATTCCCCAATATGCTTACTGAACACATTGCTTCAGGACAGCATTTGCATGGAATAACTCACTGACCGTCTTTTTCTGGCTGAAGTTTCCCCAAAACTAAGCTTTTGGTAGGTCAGAGAGGAGTCCTAACATAATTAGAATATTTGGGAGCAATATCATCATTGACAGAAAGATGATGGAACCAGAGTTTCTCCACCCTTAAGATGGAAAAACATTCCACGAGCCCACAACCAGAACTCTCAACCAGAGTTCCACGGCAGATTTAAGCATTAATATCCTGAGAGATCCGCCTGCCTCTAAAGCAGTAACATTTCTCCTGCACATCTGGAGTGATACCAGTTATTTTTTCATCCTTGGGGGAATTTTAAAAACTGTTTCTGAGGACTGTGGTTTAGATGAGGAGCTCATACTTAAGAAAAGCTGCTTGGAGGGAAGGCGAGGAAGGGAGAGAGTGCAGGGATTGAAGGATCATACAGAGCAGAGGGAAAAGTGCCAGGGAGCCGGCAAAGTGCCAGATCCACATGGCAGAATAGCCTGCCTTTGCCGAGCGGAAAAAAAAAAGCAAGGTCCTTGGGAGGAGTAGCGGTGTGGCAGGTCACAGGCAGCATCCTGGCCCTCGGGGGCTCCGAGGCAGTGGGAGTGCGCTGATTTGAAGTAGGGAGGCTAGCTGAAGGAGAGACCTCCCAGCTTACAACCTGCAAGACCAGTTATTAAGGACTCTATGGGGCAACAAACATCTCCATGAATACCTTTGAAGACAATTCAAGAACTTGCTAAAATTCCTACATCTTCTCATTCATTAGATCAGATATTCAGAAGGCCTAAAATGGTGAAGCCAGGTACTATTCAGTGAAGGCTTCCTACTGCAAAGTCTTCAGATAAACAGCCTCTTCCCCATGCTGTTTTTTTGTTGTTATTGCTGTTTTGGGGGGTTTTTCCCCCTCTGTTGACAAACAGCTTCTCCAAGACATTAGCAAAGTGAAAGTGAAAGTGAAGTTGTGTCCAACTCTTTGCGACCCCATGGACAGTAGCCTACCAGGCTCCACCGTCCATGGGATTTTCCAGGCAAAAATACTAGAGTGGGCTGCCATTTCCTTCTCCAGGGTATCTTCCCAACCCAGGATCAAAGCCGGGTCTCCTGCATTGCAGACGGATGCTTTACCATCTGAGCCACCAGGGAAGACAACGCAAAGCCCATCTTCAAATGCAAAAGCAGTCTTCAGCCCTCCTAGAAGACCTCGCCAGACCACCAGTGCACTCTTGACAGGATGTGTTTGTTCCCTCATTTTATGTTTTCCAGAGGAATCTCCTTCCTTAATGTAATCAGAATCCAGAACTATACCCAAACAGCAATTCTGCAATAAAAGTCAAGGCTTCCTCTAGAAACTCCTGAGGAGTAACAGATAACTGTACACAGGGCTGGCAAACACATTGCCGAGAGTTAACATTTAGTGGAAAGATTTTTTAAATGAAGTTTAAAAAAAAAGTTTTTCAGCCAAAATAGGTATTAACTAAAGTGCTAAATGTGGGAATCACAGTTATCTTTAATGAAGTGTGCACAGCACACATGAAATATATAATTATCTCCTGAGTTTGCTCAAACTCACGTATATGTATAACTTGAGAAAGATTCCTGTGTTGTCTGTAGCCTGGGGCTCTGCATTTTAATTGGGATGTGGGAAAATGGGAGAGTACAGCTCAACCCAAGTTATTTAAAGCCTCAAGAGAAGATTAAAGGAGTTGCAATGGTTTTGTTCTACTGCTGAGAAAGCTAAGGGAGGGCTACATAGCTGTTTTCAAATGCCATAAAGTTTAGTCCCAGGACACAGTTCTTCTGAACTCAGCCCTAGGTCCTTCCCACCTCGGAGCGCTTATCCTAAGTGGAAAGTTGAGCCATAAGTGTTCCCATTTCCCCGGAAGCTTCCTCCTGAGAGCCCCTGTTGCTTCCACATCACCATCTCCCCACCCTGTCCTTTCCATTGACATCACACTGATTCCCTGAATTCCTAGCCAACCAGTCCTGGGGCTCTGCCCATCTAATGCCACACTAACCTGCTCTTCATCACCCCAGCCCCACACCCCCTTTAGGATCCTCTTTGGCCACCTGATGCAAAGAACTGACTCACTGGAAAACGCCCTGATGCTGGGAAAGATTGAAGGTGGGAGGAGAAGGGAACAACAAGGATGAGATGGCTGGATGGCATCACCAACTTGTTGGGCATGAGTCTGAGTAAACTCCGTGAGTTGGTGATGGACAGGGAGGCCTGGCGTGCTGCAGTCCATGGGGTCGCAGAGGGTCAGACATGAGTGACTGAACTGAACTGGCTTCTTACTGGTGGCTTTGCCACAGCAGCCTCCCTGCCTTCTGGCACCCCCCATCCCCACCATGTGGTCATTTTCACGCTGCCCCAGAGCTCCCACCCCAAAACAGAAACGTAATGGTGTCCCTCCCCAACATAAGCGTGCTCAGTGGACTTTCTGCAGGTTGAGAGTTTTCCAGAATACTATTTTTTAAATATCTGTCTCCTTTTAGCATCCAAACCTCCCTCACGTTGTTCTCAAGCCCCTTTACATCCTGACTTGGGGCCACCCCCCTCACCAGCCCCGCCGGATACTCTGCCCCAGGCTCATTGCATTTACTCTTCGTGACCCCATGGACTGTAGCCCGCCAGGTGCCTCTGTCCGTGGAATTCTCCAGACAAAAATGCCACAGTGGGTGGTCATTCCTTTCTCCAAGGGCTCTTTCCCACCCGGGGACCAAGCCTGGATCTCCCGCTTTGCAGGTAGTTTCTTTCTTTTTTTTTTTTTTAATTTTTATTTTAACTTTAGTTTACTTTACATTACTGTATTGGTTTTGCCAAACATTGACATGAATTCACCACGAGTGTACATGCGTTCCCAAACACGAATCCCCTCCCATCTCCCACCCCATACTATCTCTCTGGGTCCTCTCCTTGCACCAGTCCCAAGCATCCTGCATCCTGCATCAGACATCGACTGGCGATTCGTTTCTTACATGATAGTATACATGTTTCAATGCCATTCTCCCATCTCATCCCACCCTCTCCCTCCCTCTCTCCCCCAGAGTCCAACAGTTCACTCTATAGATCTGAGTCTCTTTTGTTGTCTCACATACAGGGTCATCATCCCTATCTTTCTAAATTCCATATATATGCGTTAGTATACTGCAGGTAGTTTGTTGACCATCGGATCCATCAGGAAAGCCCGCTCCAGGCTTATCGGTCCCTCACAATTCCTTGAACATCCTCCCTCATCCTTGCCTTTCTATTGCTAACCCCTATGCTGGAATATCGTTCTTGTCTCCTCCGAGTGATAGAATCTGAGTCATTTTTCAGAGCGAGAGTCAAAAGTCATCTTCCCTCTTAGGCCTTCCTGAACCTGATAGCGCTCCGTCCCGAAACAGCGCCTGTTGCATTAAGATTGTGTGCTGAGTTGCTCAGCCGTGTCTGACTCTTTGAGACCCCGTGGACTGTAGCCCAGTAGGCTCCTCTGTCCATGGGGATTCTCCAGGCAAGAATACTGGAGTGAATTACCATGCCCTTCTCCATGGGATCTTCCCACCCAGGGATCGATTCCCCAGCTCCTGCAGCTCCTGCAATGCAAGAGCGTTCTTTACCATTGAGCCACCAGGGGCGACCCACATGACGATTACTTGCGCACATTTCTGTCTTACTAGACGGTCAACTTCTTAAAAATAGGAACCATATCTTATTTACTTAGATTTTCCCCTAATATACTGTGCACAATATCTGATATATAGTAAATATTTAAAAACTGTTGAGGGAAAGATTAAGCTCCCAGTTCAAAGAGTCTACAGCTTACCTCACTCCCTGGGACCTGGGAGTGTTCAGCTTGCAGTAAGAGGCAGGATTCCAGGAATGGGTTAATAGGAAGTAAGCTACAATTGCCCAGAACAGCTCCCGCTGGGCAGAGTTTACATCCCAGTGTCTGGATCAAAGCAGTCAGTTCCTGCCCTGCCTCTTCCTAAGTGTCCTAACTGGAGCAAAAGTCCTTCATCAGCCAGTCTGGCCACACCACCGACACGTGGGTTGGAAAGCAGGAGCTGCCTGCTTCTTTCCAGGTTTCCATGGATACCATGCCACCACGGATCCCCTGGGATTCGTCTGCAAGGGCAGCTGCCTCTGCTGGGCTGCAAATACACAGCGAACAGGCAGGAGGGGAGGAAGGGAAAGGGAGAGGGCAAAAGGGGGGAGGGCAGAAAGAATTAAGAGAGAGCATATGGGCTGAGGTGCAGAGCGAAGAGGGTTGGTATTTGTTCCTACAGAAGAGAAAAAATACTTGAAAATCAAACATATTTTCTTACGTTCCTTTTGCTAAATATTAAAGGTGAAAATCGCCGTGGAAGACTGCCTTCCTTTCTGCAGCCAGGACAGAGATCCTGGATATATTTTGATCAGAAACCTCTTGGTACATACTTCACAAACATAATTAGGCAGGCAAGCATTCTGACATGTGCTTATTTAACTAAAAGCAAATTAGGCAGCCAATCTGTAAAAGTGTAATACAGTGTCTTTTTCTCCCTTTTGATCATTTCGTTGATGGAACACGTACATTTATGGAGGCAATAACAGTAATTTATATAGTTGGCTCTTTATAAAGGAATGTTGCCCAGAGCTTCACAAAAACCCAGTGAGATAGGCAAGCTGGATATATGTAACTATAATATCTTGTTTCCTGATGAAGTATCAGAGAGTCCACTAAGACCCAGCTGCTCTGTGGAGGGAGAGTCAGGACTCCCACTCAGAACTCCAGCTTCTAAGCTTCCTACACGCTCCCCCTCCTGCATGAGTCAGGACTCCCACTCAGAACTCCAGCTTCTAAGCTTCCTACACGCTCCCCCTCCTGCATGGCCAGGCTGCCAGCCGAGCCCCAGGCCACTTCTCAACTGGATCACAAAAGATAACGAAAGAGGGAATGCGTGGTTTGGGTTGGGATGGGCACATTGACAAAATTTTTATAGTTTTCTGGGCTTCTAAAACTCCACATTAAATATATGCATGTCCAACCATCCAACCACTGACTTATAACTTTTTAACGTATTTTCTCTGAATTTACAAAGTTGGCTCTCTTGCCAAATTGCACATGGAATTGACTGTGGTTTGTTGAGTGGGTCGGTCTCCAAAATCAAGTTCATGGCTTCTGTCCCCATGGAGGTCTGTAAGTTTAGTTCTATGTGGCAGCCCATTGTCATGAGCCACAGGAAACCCCTGGATGCAAACGCTGTCTCCCTTTTAACCAAGTTTTATTCGTTTCTCAAATATCTGTGCTTGTGGGTGTAGAAATGATCATGCATTACATTTGTACATCATGACAGTTTCAAAAGAACTTTACTGTTTCACATGCCCAGTCCATACTCCCTGTCACCACAGCATTGCCCTCCTGGCCATGAGGCTCACAGGGAGATAACACTAACTTTACAGACTAAGACGTGGAACTTGAAGAGGTTAAGTAATATGTCCATTTAACACAATAGGAATGTGGTGAATCAGGAACTGCTAAATCCTAAACTTCTAATTCCAAATCCAGAACTCTTGCCAGGAGGCTTGTTGATCTCTTTGCCCTCTCCCACACCCACCACAAAAACCCTGATGAGATGGGGAAATCCCTCACCATTGATGAACATAACTCAGAGCACAGGCTGGACTATTGGTGAGGCAGTAGAGTCCACCTCTTGGGTGGAAAGTGGGGCCCTTGTCTACAGTCGCATAGCACCCTGGACTCCGAGACTGAACCTATCACTCTGCTGTGATTGTACATCCACTAATCTGTGCCTCTGATGAGGGAGTAAAAGTTCTTAAACCTACATCCATGGATAATTAATGAATCCCCTGCCATTGAATTTTTTTTTTGCTGGGATGGAAGGTCCATACTTTTCATCAGATTTTCAAAGACTGTGTGTTCATGTGTGCTAAGTTACTTCAGTCATGTCTGACTCTTCATGACCCCACGGACGGTAGCCTGCCGGGCTCCTCTGTCCATGGGATTCTCCAGGCAAGAATACAGGAATGGATTTCCATGCCCTCCTCCAGGGGATCTTCCCGACCCAGGAATTGAACCCCCGTCTCTATTGTCTCCTGCATTGGCAGGTGGGTTCTTTACCACTAGCGCCACCTGCTGCTGCTGCTGCTAAGTCGCTTCAGTCGTGTCTGACTCTGTGTGACCCCATAGACAGCAGCCCACCAGGCTCCCCCATCCCTGGGATTCTCCAGGCAAGAACACTGGAGTGGGTTGCCATTTCCTTCTCCAGTGCATGAAAGTGAAAAGTGAAAGTGAAGTCGCTCAGTCGTGTCTGACTCTTCTTGACCCCATGGACTGCAGCCTACCAGGCTCCTCCATCCATAGGATTTTCCAGGCAAGAGTACTGGAGTGGAGTGCCACCTGGGAAGCCCCTGAAACAGTATGTGAAAATCACTCAGTCGTGTCCAACTCTTTGTGACCCCATGGACTGTCCATGGAATTCTCCAGGCCAGAATACTGGAGTGGGTAGCCTTTCCCTTCTCCAGGGGATCTTTCCAACCCAGGGATCAAATCCAAGTCTCCCACATTGCAGGCGGATTCTTTACCAGCTGAGCCACAAGGGAAGCCAAGG
Organism: Redunca redunca; assembly: GCA_006410935.1. Taxonomy (NCBI): domain Eukaryota; kingdom Metazoa; phylum Chordata; class Mammalia; order Artiodactyla; family Bovidae; genus Redunca; species Redunca redunca. The sequence goes on from SJYQ01005249.1 coordinate 41,957, forward strand.
AGTATAAGAGAGGTTAAAAGCCACTGCTCTGCTCGGTCAGTGCACCAAGCTTTGTAGGTTTCTCCAATGCCTACCACAGCGCCTTGTATGTAAATAGTACTGGCTGGATGCATGCATGCATGCCCAGCTCTGTTTCTCTGTCAAGTCCTAACCCCACAATTGACTGAGCTACTGTGAAAACTGAATGATGCCCTAGACAGGATCCAAGTGATGAAACAGAATCTTAGGCAGAAATATTTGAAACTGAACTACTATCTCTCAAGGCTATAGATGTGATGTGACAATGCACACAACATTGCTCTTCCCATCTCCCTGTCCGTTTACCACACCCAGAAAGAAGAGGACCCAGGATCACCAAATTCAGCAAAGCATGTAGAGAAAATGATGTGGCGCGTGATCTTAGTCCTGACCTGCTATTACATGTTACATTTTATAGCTATTTCCCCATCAGAATTGTAAATCTACACACATACAAAATCATTAATTTTAAATGGAGCATATCAGAAAATCACAGCTCAGTGGAAAAAGGGCTTTTTTCTTGACAAACATTGAATAAGTTATACATGCACTTTGTGGTTCGAGAGACTGCGCAAACGACAGGGTGATTTGAGACCTCAGTCCCTCCTGAGGGCTGGACTGATCTCAAGCAGGTAATTCAAAGTCAATGGTACCTGGCAAATGAAATCAAACACGCATCTTCTACTCTCTGGGTTTGGTAGATAAAAGATAATAAACCTGTCATAAACCAAGACAAAGGGCCACCAGGGAGTGACAAAGCCTTCTCAGGTTGAAATGTTGGCAGAGAGAGCAGTGCAGATAGAGGACTGGTAAACTTGCCAATCCTCCCACTAATCCCTACTGAACAGCCTAGAAGGAACACTGGCCAGCCCCTTCAGCATGTTGGCAAGAGCCAAGCCCCGGCAGCCTGAAAAAGAGCAGAGAATGGGAGAAATGTGCTGGAGAACAGAGCTCTTCTGTCCAGCCAGCCTCCCCACGTCTTCGCGGCCACCGCCTATCACTGGATGTTTTCTTGCTGCTCTCGATAAGCTGTACGCAAGAACCACCTGCAGGCGGACTCTGACTCTGGCGGTAAGTGCCAGCGGGTATAAAGTGTCCCGCCAAGGACACATTGTAACAACCCTGCATTCCTCCACCAGCGATCTGTGTTCTCTTCCTGATGAGATCAGAAAGAGGCGGCAGGGTACAATGGGTGGATTGAAGAGCAAATCAAAAGTCCTAAGGTCTGGTATCTGTTTTGCAACTGCTGGACAAAAGACATCCTAGGATTCAGGAGGTCAGTTCAGCTCATTTCTTACACCATTTTGATAAGAAGGAGGAGGAGAACTCTTTGTAGTTTTATTACCTTGTTTCTACATTATCTTATTTATCTTCACAGCACTGCAAAGTAAGCAGGCCTGGTAGCATGGTTCTGAGTGTGCAGATAAGAAATGGAAGATCAGAGACTCTGAGGAGCTTGCCTGGCTTCACACAGCAGTTTCAAGAGCTAGATCCCAAGTCTTCTGACTCCAAGTTCAGGATTCTCTCCAACATAGTCTTTTCCTAGCAGATTGGAAGAGCTCTGCTCCCCCTTTGGACAGCTGCTCAAATAAGCCTTATCTTTGCAAGTCATCTTACAGTGAAACTCTTTTATAAAGGGGACTTTTTTAGCAATTTGATAGATGAACCCTTTGAGTGAACCCAAAAGGTACTCATCTGGCACTCTATGAGCACCTCACTATAATGGTCTAAAGTAAGCTTTATTTTTAGCCATTTAATTATAAAATATAGCCACATTTATCAATGTGGCTTTATGCCTTTAGTACAATTATCCAATCTAGCCTTTGCAAAAATTTTTAAACATTTGAAAGGTATTACTTAAGGAAAACTTGCATTATTCGTTCAGCTCAAGAAATATTTATTGAACGTCTATTAAGCACTATCCATGGCGTTAAGATAAAAGTAGTCAAGACAAGGTCCTTTCTGTAGAGCTTAAAACAGAGAGGAAATCAAATGAGGATAGGTACAAGCATATATTCCTTGAAGAAATACATTGGGCCAAAGACGGAGGAGGCTGACAGCACAGAGAAAAGGCACCTTAATTCAGTGTCAGTGGTGAGAGACGGCTTTCCAGCAGGAACAACATCAATGCCGATTACTTATGGGTAGGATATTACAGAATTGTTCTGGCCTGGACTGTACCTCTAGGGCCACTGTGAGGCCCTGACCAGCACTAAAATGAAGCGTACCACGCCTTCTCTCACGCTTTACTTTATCCACACTGTCCCCTTAGCCAGAATATCTTCTCTTGAACTTGATTCCCATATCATCTTTCTTAATCCTTCAAGGTTCAGCTTTAACATTGCTTTTGTCAGGAAGTTTTCTTTGATCTTTCAGAAACAAAAAGATTCTAAACCCCAGATTCAAGTTCTGCTACATTTCCCTCGATCTTTCGGCCCCTCAGTTATAGCCAGTCATTAATAGATCTCAGTGTCCATACTTTAGCATTTCAAGGATGTCACATTGTACTCTACTTGAGTGTTACTGGAAAAGCCTAAAGTGGGAAGATTATGGCCAGCCCTAAATTCTTTCAAGGCTCGTGATAGTATAGTATCTTGGTCTTTAGTCAAAGCCAGAGGAATAAGAGAGTCAAAGCACCTTCTCTCAGTTCCGTTGGACCCCAGTCAGGATATCTAAGGTAGCCTGAAGGGTAACCACCATCTGAATTCTTGGCCAACTGGTGGCAAATTGGGGTGAAATCATGTCAATGTTGCATTGCAGAAGACTTCAATTTTTTCACTCTAAAATTATATACCGGTTCTATTGGCCATCATCAAATCTTTACAAATGGGACCAAAAGAATTTGGTAGAGATACTGTGGGGACTAAAGAGAGAAACAGTGTTCATATTTTACAAACTCTCTGGATGTCCTCACAATAAGTTACAGATGTTTAATCCTAAATTAAGAACCTAAACATAATGTGGACTCTACAAGTGGAAATTTTCTATAATTTGAGGAAAATATTTGATAGTTCAGTCACCACTAGAAATGGCTGGCAGCGGTTCTGCTCTGTTAAACATCTTTTCAACTTTTCATAAGGACCAGTTCATCCAGGGAAGAACAATAGTTTGGGTTTTTTTTTTTAAATAAAATTAATCAAGAAACTGTAATTTGAATTTTCCTCTGGACATGCAGGTATTATCACAAGAAAAGTAATAGGAAATCAAGGGACCTGTATTCATATCTGTATTCATTCCACCGAACCATTTCCTGGCTTTTCATATTTTGTGTTATTGCCTTGTTCCCTTGTTTTGAAAAGAAACTTCATCAGTTTTCCTGTGGCATGCCATTTTATCTCCTTATTCTACTTGCAATAAGATATCAGCCTCATGTTGGCACAGCAACTTACAACAATGATTCTTTGTTCCAAAAAACTTGCATGAATAGTACATTATTCAAATAGAGAAGGAAGTGTGTTTCATTTGTTATTTGCTTAGTGAATACTGTTGTGAGAGCAGGTGCTTACAAAAGACAAAATGGAGCAATAACACAATGCGCTTGGAACTTGCACTTGACGTGAGGATCTCTGAGTATTTACCAAACGCTGGTTCATAAGTCAACGTATTTCAGGTAGGATGCAAATATGGCTTTAGATTGATGGTCAACTTTATGGAACCTTCATGTCACCAAGCACTGTATAAGTGACTTTGTTGGATCTTCGAGGGCTTCTGGGGAAAGGTGAACCCCAAATGGGGGTGGGTTTAGGAAAGATAGGTGAGTTTTGAAGAAAAACAGCCAAAAAAGGAAATAGAAGAGAAACTGGGAAACTGAAAGCTAAAGAAACAAATTTCATAGACAATTGACAGTTAACTCCAGATTGTAAATCAAATGCATACTTTACAGCTGTCAGAGTAAGTGTTTTACTTGTCTCAAATGGGCTCTTGTCTATGTCTAACACAATCGTGACATCTGAAGCTGTTTTTCCCTCATAGGAGAAAATTCCTCAATTTTTTAAAGATCTTAATAGCCTAGATAGTATTTTTATACTCACAAAGTTGAAGTCTGCTTCATCCTAAATATAATCACACATAATTTGCCACACACCATCTTGATGTGAAAGTTGAAATCATGAAAAGCTCATTAACTCAGATCCCACTAAATTTCTGAATCTGTGGGAACATAAGCAGAAATCAGTAGAAGATGATGCTTGTGCGGTCTGTCATGGCCCGAAGGGGCAGCCACGCCTGTGAGGGGTAGAGACTAAAGGCGACGGGCGGCAGCCCTGCAGGGAACCCTGGTACTGGATCGCACGGGTGCCTCTGCAGGCCTTCATGGACAAGGTTCTCACACCTTTTATCTTGGGGAGATTTTGCTAAGCCCTGTGCTCAGAAATTAAATGGGAGGCAGAGAATCTGTAGGCAAATGTTCCAACCAATATTTCAGAACCAGGTGTCAGAGGCCAAGCCTGAACAGGGGGAGTTCAGCTTCAGCCTGAGATCCCCTGCCATCCACTGCTCAGCTCCGAGCTCTCTGGGTCTAAGCTGGTGGCTAGCTGCCCCCGGGTATCCAACTTGGTGAAATACCAGGCACCATTCCACTCCCAGAGAGGACAGTGAAGCTCAGGGAGGTGGAGGCTGGTGGGGGTGATGGTGGTGGTAGTTGTCATTCTAAGAGAGGAAGGAGCGTGAAATAGGGCTGGGTAAAGTAACAGAGACCCTGCACTCACAAAAGGTGGTGGGAGGCAACGTGGGCTTGCAACGTTCTGGTTGTTACACCAGCCTGACCCAGTCCTTTAGGCCACATGATCAGGGCCCAGGTGAGAGAGAGAGAGAAGACCATGACCAGGTTCTAAGACAGCTGTTTCAACAAATGCTTTAGCTCTGGGTCCTTGCCTCACACGGAGCGCGGTGGAGCACTGAGGGAAGGGGGCCTTCTCCCCTTTCCACAGACAACACTGCCCCCTCTGAGCCACAGCTGAGCCATGGGGGTCATCAAGGAGGAGGCCAGGGTCAGGAGAAACGAGGCAGAAGGGATAGGGTCAGCCTCTTCTGCGGACCCTCTGAATTACTTCAGGGAGGAAAGAGGACATTAAAGCTCTGAGAAAATCAGGCATTTGGGGTTATGTTTCAAATAACTTTATGTTTCTGAACATTTACAATTTCCTTCCATCTGCAATTTCCATTATCTGTTTCATAACAAATAAATGACAAGGGATTGTATATTTGTCTTCAGAGAACAAAAGGAGCAGGTAAGCCCAAGACCCACTCTGCAAACCTCATTGGCAGGAGCAGAAGAAAAGGATGCAGTGAGCTGTTAGTGGGGAGCTGTTAGTCTTCATGCAGACTTTAGGTCCTGCATGAAGAAAGAAAGCAGAGTGTACAGACTCTGAAGATCCCCAATAGGACTTGCCAAAAATAATAATAATAATAATAGAAATGTTTTAAACATTGGGGTGGGAGAGGAAATTTTCAAATGTCATATAGGAGCAGACTGTATACCACCACTTATTGAGATTTATTCTCCCATTCAAACCAACATGGTTATTAACAAAGAATTTTTATACATAATGCAGTCATGTAGTTCGAATTTTTTTGTTGTAACCTCCTACATACAAACACCTATTAATGGTTTTTGACAAAGAGATAATTTCCAACAAAGGTCCGTCTAGTCCAAGCTGTGATTTTTCCAGTAGTCATGTATGGATGTAAGAGTTGGACTGTGAAGAAAGCTGAGTGCCAAAGAATTGATGCTTTTGAACTGTGGTGTTGGAGAAGACTCTTGAGAGTCCCTTGGACTGCAAGGAGATCCAACCAGTCCATCCTAAAGGAGATCAGTCCTGGGTGTTCATTGGAAGGACTGATGTTGAAACTAAAACTCCAATCCTTTGGCCACTTGATGCAGAGAGCTGACTCATTGGAAAAGACCCTGATGCTGGGAAGAATTGGGGGCAGGAGGAGAAGGGAATGACAGAGGATGAGATGGTTGGATGGCATCACCGACTCAATGGACATGGGTTTGTGTAGACTCCGGGAGTTGGTGATGGACAGGGAAGCCTGACATGCTGTGATTCATGGGGTTGCAAAGAGTCGGACACAACTGAGCAACTGAACTGAACTGAACTGATAGACCCTCTATTGCCAACCTTTTTTGAGCCATTAGTTAAATTACTATGAGGCTTTGAAGTACTAGAATCACATTTCTTCTGGTATTCAGATCCTTATGGGGATTCAGACAGCTCTTTCCAATCCTCAAGACCAATTAGGGAGGTGATACTGTGTTCTGAATTCAGATTGCAAGAGATTTCTCTGTCAAGTCAGGAAACCAATACTGTCCAAACAGAATAGAAGCCCTAAAAGAAAAAGGGGGCATGCTTTTGTGTCTGGACCCAGCAGAGCACTCAGGAAACTTGCAGCTGCCTCTCACACTGCTTGGTTTTCCTGCAAGAACAATACTGTTTCACGATGAGAGTATAGTTTATGCATGAGGCAGACAAAGGTACTCTACACTTCCGTTTTGCCTCCGTCTCTAATCTCCAATTCTCACTCTCCTGCTTGAGTTCTTTGGAGCGCCTCTGCAGCGACCTATGTTGGCTGTGGTTCTCTCCTTGGGAGTGGGGACCCTACAAGGAAGGAACCACGGTAGGATGACCTCAATTAAATGCACCAACTTCAGCGTTAGAGAAATACATCAACTATTTTACAAATGATCTACCAAACAAGACTTCCCTTTTTCTACTCTGTGCTCCCTTACACTTCCTCCTTCACTCTCATATGTTTGGGCCTCTCTTATCTTTTCACACCATCCCTCCTTTCAGCTGAGCTCCCCAGGCCCCACAGCAGGCTGCCTCCACACTGACACTCTAGAATCCTCAACTCGCCTCTTTACTCCTTTGCCTGTAGCTCTCATCCCCCCTGTTTTATGTCTCTTGACTTGTTCCCAGGGAAATTTTATGCTTCCAAAATGCTCCCACATTCCTTATCTGTATTCAGTGAGTTAGCTTTCAGAGCCATGAGTTCAGGGTTAAAAATCAATGTGTTCACTGTGGCAAAGTTTCCATGCTTATTATGCCACCTGTCCCTAATCAGGTAATAAGATGGATTTGGAAATATACAAGGATACTATGGGTAGCACAGCATCTCCTTCCATTTTTTTTCAAATCCAGTTCTTCCCCAGTTGTGGGAAAGAAACTCTCTTGGCTTCTGTTTCTCCGAATGATTTTTCTGGCTCTCATATAGGATTTGAGCAAGAAGCAGAACATGAGAGATTGCCTCTGTCCAAAAAGCAACTGGTCAGAATCCAACAGTCCTCTAAGGATGGGGTCTATGAAAAGTGAGCGATTGATTCCAACTAACCATGATCCAGCTATCTATCAGGGTAGCTCTCTATCTTTTTTACACAAATAAGGAGCATCATGCTGCTAAGAATTAAATTTTTCTGCCCAGTAGAAAGAGTTTAATCTTTTTGCCCTCTCCCTGGGCTGTGTTAGCTTCCTCTTCTCTACCCTACGGTGGTAACCTCTGTGGGTCAGAATGACTGCTATCACTTTGCACTGGAATTGTTAGTAGTCATCTGTGTCCCTGTAGACCTTGAAATTCTTCGAGGCAGACTATTGCTCTCTCCCCTACACCGCTACACTCCAAACTCTCCTTGCACCACCACTGCCTTTGTAATCAGGAAGGTCACAACGAAGAGCTGCCAAGGGATCCCCCACTGCTAATGGGGAGAGACAGAGAAGGCAGGCAAGTGTGAGGATGTGAAATGGGAGCTGGAGAAGAATAAGGATCTCAGGAGGGCAGGCTCAATCCAGTACACTGGTTTTATAATTAACAAAAAGATGACTTCCAGAAAAATCTTACTATCTACTTTAGCCATCTAGTTTTGTTTAAAATTAAGATATAATAATGTAAATAACCAGTGAAAAAGAATTCTGGTTTAAAAAAGCAAGATGCTTGACAATTTTGTGCCCATTTCTGCATGCCTCTTCTCCAGTTTACTTCTCTTCTGTTAATGTCAAGGATTAACCTATAGAGGAACACTAGGTTGGCTGACTCGTCACACAGACTTGAAGTCTCAAGCACATCTTAATCTCTCTTATATGAAATACAATCTCCTAGAAACAAAAGCAACTAGATTGTACCAGCCATCTCAGAGACATGCTCATCAGATTCATTCCTGTTTAATATGTGCTTCTAAATTATTCATCAGCAAGACATAAAATAGTTCATTATGAGGTCTCATTTGGATGTTAATTTGCAAATAAAAGTCAGGAAGACATTTATATAAATAATTTTTGTAAGTTTAGGTATATAAAACATCTAAAATTTCAGAGAAAGGGTGAATAAAATCTTCTTGGAAAGAAAAATCCAAAGGCAATCACCCTGACTTGAAATAATTTTTATCACAGTCCATCTTCTGTGAGCTTCTTTAGTCATCTAAAGGGTGAGATTAGACCTCATTATGAACTACTTACATACATCATTTGAGATGATGGGAAAGTAATTTGAAGAATTTGGAGCCTGGTAATGAGTTTCCTTTGAAGTTGGAGAGGGGTGGCAGTGGGAACCGAATTTTAGATAATTGCTGGTTGTCTCCAAGGAGTCCAAATGTTGATGAAGCTTCTATGTTGAATAATTAAAGATGCTAACCTCAGAGAAAGATGGAGGGACATCGTCAGGAACCCCTGGACAATTACAAAGCTTACGTCGAGGTCAAACAATCCACTATTTAACTCCATTCCCCACTCCCCCTCTTTGCTCCCGCCTCCGTACTGGCTGTGTCTCTCATGGCAGGCTAAGAAGGACAACAGAAAGCCTGGAGAATGTAAGAAAACCTGCTTAGGGAACTTGACTCTGGCAGCATCCTACAAGCAGGTTGTAAAACCTCCGCCTTCCTGCCCGAGGCACCCTTCTGCAGAGGGAGGGAGAGGGAGAAGATCCCTCTCCCAAGCTTGTTCGGGAAATCGACAAATGTTCTCCCAGCTCTTTGAAGTTTATAAGCTCTGCATCTGGGTAAAGTCCAGTTAAAGCCTCCCTAGGAAGCCCTTTCCTAGGAGGAAAATGCAACACTGGACCTGGCTTTTTCTTCCCATTCATTCCAGTCTCTGCTGTTCAGCTCATGAGAACTTTACTCCAGTTAATCATGCCTGGCCTAGAATATACTCCCAGGATCTACTACCAAGAGACATCAAAGTCCACTTCCAGCGCTCCACATTTGCCTAAGGTAATGCTTACACCAACCTAAAGTGCCTCTTGGCACAGTTGTGTGGGTCAGGGGACTTCTAATGGAAAGGAGAGGGACGTGTGCTCATTTCTCATGCCATCCCCCAGTGGACGCCGCCGTCCTCACGGCATTCTGTAGCCAGGCCAGCAGAACACCTAGAGGTAATAGAGAATGAAAAGCGTGGCCCCTGCGGCCCGGGGAGCAAGGTCAAAGGCACGACCTCATCTTAACTAATTACATCTGCAATGACCCTGTTTCCAAATCAGGTCACATTCTGAGGTACTGGGGGTTAGGACTTTCACGTATGAAATTGGAAGGGGACACATTCAACCCATGTTTGTGTGTGTGTGTGTGTGTGTGTGTACGCTAAGTCGCTTCAGTTGTGTCTGACTCTTTCTGAGCCTGTGGACTGTTGCCCACCAGGCTCCTCCGTCCAGTGGGATTCTCCAGGGAAGGATACTGGGATGGATTGCTACTTCTTCCTCCAGGGGGTCTTCCGGACCCAGGCATGGAACCCAAGTCTCCTGCAGCTCCTGCACTGCAGGTGAATTCCTTTTTTCTTTCTTTCTTTGTTTCTTTCTTTCTTTTTTTTTTTTTTTAACCACTGAGCTATCAGGGATGCCCCAATGCAACCCATAACAACATCTAAGTCAGTAATTCCCAAATCCTGGTCCAGAGCTGAGGCAGATGACAACTGCAACTCCACGGCAGATAAATCTCTCCCCAATAAAGTCTTGTCTGCTGTGTTATAGGCTTCACTAGGAGACTCTGGCTCTTATAAAGAGAGCTTCCCGCATCCCTTCCTGCATCCCTTCACAGCCTTTCCACAGGCCAGACACTGGTCTGCCACTGTCTGCTCTTCCCCAGTCAAGAGAGGGAGCAGGAGCAGCAGCTAAGAGGCGGGGAGTGGGGGTGCACGGCTCTAGTTTTTTTACCTCTCTTGGCCCACTCAGAATCTGGACCCTTTTAAGGAATGGGCCAGCAGAACATCTTTCCTGGGTGCCAACCTATTACATCACATGAACTCTTCAAATTACCAAAAATGAAATAATACAAAGACAACTGTATTTCCCAGGATGAGTGGGATTGTGCAATCCTCAGAGAGGATGTTCAAATAACAACAGATGTCTCCCTGATTGTCTTCGGAGAGAACAGATCCACTAACTAAAGGATTTTGGTATTGCCAAATAGGGGTTTTGAGGCTGCAGCACCATTTAATAGCTTAGATCATTGAAGTCAGACTGAGTTCTCCCACCAATTTTCCTCCTCTGACCTTTTCTACTCAACAGTGACCACCCCTCCTCCAACAACAAAGGGCTTTCCTGGTAGTTCAGATGGTAAAGAATCTGCCTACTATCCAGGAGAAGCAGGTTCGATTCCTGGATTGGGAAGATCCCCTGGAAAAGGGAAGGACAACCCACTCCAGTATTCTTGCCTGGAGAATTCCAGTGACAGAGGCGCACAGTAGGCTACAGTTCATGGGGTCACAGAGTTGGACACAACTGAGCAATACCACTCTCTCCTCCAACAAAGGCTGAATGGACACTATTACCAGGGTGAATGTAGTTACAACTTACAGCCTCCAGCACCCCAAGTACCACCCACACAGGATATTCCAAGTTCAGTAAAGTAACACCAGGTACAGTGTTTCCATTTGTATGGAAACCATGATGAGAGACTGGATGTTTCACACTGAATCTGATTTTTAAGATCCCAGAAGCTGGGCATTTGGGCTCCACTTCATATCAGAGAACAGAAATCTTCAAATCAAACTTGCAGCAAGAAAACAAGTATCTAAAAGGTGACATTAACTAAAACTGTACTTAATCATTCTAACATTCAACAATTTAAAATCTAGCTTTATAAACACACATGGGTTTACAGTTGCTGAGCAGGTCTTAGGAAGGATGATCCTGCTTCCTACCTTTAGAGTTATATTGTCATTTCATAAGTGAAACACTGATGAGGATAAATAATCATTTATTTTTAATGTCCTTACTTGGCAAAAACAAACATTGGCAATCCTAATGATTTTTTTTTTTTTAACTGGGCTATGACATTCAGAAATCTGTAAGCACTGGCCAAAATAAGCAAAAAACAAAAACCCAGAGATGGTTCAGACGATACAGTCTGCTGTAAAAAGAAAAAAAGTTTAGTAAATATCTGAGGACGTAAGTAAAATAATAGACCTGATCAAGACATTCCTGCTGATTGCACAGCCCTGCCCAACTACAGAGAGCATAGTTTTGTAACCTCATGTAAAACAGAAACCATCTTTATTCTTCCCCTTCGTTGCTTGCTGCCACCATGAGCTCTACGTGCACTACAATATTTATTCCTCTCTGTGACTGCTGGCCGGTGAGTAGACTGTCTTGGACTGTCTAGAGAGCAGGAAGCAGATGGAAAATAAATACAGTTGAGGAGCTTTGGGGGCAAAGCTACAGACAGGACAAGAAAGCCAGGAAATAAACAAACAGGAAGGAGACTGGTCTTTCTGCCTTTCACCCCCAGCTCTGATAGATAAGGCTTAAACAGCGAGATGTTGACTGGGCTCAGTTTCAAATTCTACCCTGCTTTTACTCCAGTGTAGCTTTTCCCTTTGAAAAATCTATCTCTGCATTTTTTAAAAAGGGTGATCAAAATAAGTTCTTAAGAAGTGATTACAATCCATTTCAGTATAGTCAGTATTATCTCAGAGATGAAGAGTATGCTTGCAAGCATCTGAAATCGACTTCAGCATAAACAGTCCACGTTAAATGTAGGAACACTGACTCAGTCGGATCTTAAATGTATTGAAGCAGAGCCCCAGGCCCAGGTCTTGGAATGATTCTGAAGTGATTGGAAACCCTAACTATATGGCCTTCATCATTCTTCATGTGTCTACTGTCCTCATTCTTTCCTTTCCCCTTGTCAAACCCAACTCTAACGACAGAATCGAAAACCAGTCATCGGGGCTGGTGGTCCAGTGGTTAAGGCTCTGTGCTTCCGATGCACTGGGGACAGTTCAGTCCCTGGATGGGGAACTAAGAGCCCGCATGCTGTGTGGGGGCAGTCGTAAATAAAGAAATAAACTGCACTGAGTGGCTTTACAAGTTAAAAGAATAAAACCAGTCGTGCATACCTCATAATAAACTGACGCCAAAGCAATTCTCTGACTGTACATTATTCTTACTATAAATACTTCAGACTCAAAGCCAATTCCATCTGATTTTCCTCACTACAAATTTCTCCCTTAAAACCTCCTATTACAATCTGATGTGTCTTCAAGAACTCCCCGCCTTACCCCTAGACTAAATGCTGCCTCCTCCTAAGGATTTTCTAGGTGATTGGTATGAACAATGCTGGAGCAGAGTTACCCAGATTCAAATCCTGACTTCTCACATCCTAGCTGTTTGACCTTGCCCATGCTCTTTAGTCTTAGCCTCCGTTTCCTCATCTGCAAAATGAGAATAATACCAACACTACCTTCTTCAGAGGATTATTGTGAAGCTTGACTCTGGTAAAGAAAAAACTCACGAAACAATGGCCAACACTGGCTAATATTAGTACTTTCCATTTATGGTCAGAAATTGTTAAGGTGGATATATCTTCCTTGATACTAAATAAATGAAATCCTAAAAGCAACCGGTTCAGCAGAAAATAATAAATAATTTAAGAAGCCTCTTATTTCTTAACGTCAGCATCTTTTTACAGAACTCTTTCTCCGTGATCATTTTATACCGTATAAGACTATCTTGTTGGCATTTTTTTTAATACAGTATTTCAAAGAATCTTTAGGTAGAAATATATGTAGGACAAGAAAGTCTCAAATTTTAACCCTTTTTCCAATATAGGCAATTATCATCTGTTGTTACTAATCTAAAACCTTAATACATTTAGTATATTCCGATCCGATGCATGCCTTACTTTCTACAAAATCTGTTTTAGTCTCCAGGCAGTTTTCTGTGAACATGCCCCTGTATGTCAGCTGTTGTACTGTATACTATATTTTCAAAGTACTGTAAGATTTTAAATATTTTTTTAAAAACTTGTCTATTTTAAAATATCGAATAGGAAGATTTTTGAAGGGAAGAAATGGCATTCAATGAGTTAGCAAAAGATGAAAATAGTTGACTTCATCTTAAAATAATGTTTACAACACTTCACAGCTCAAATATGGCACAGTGGTCAACAAGAAGAAACTCATGCCTATAAGACAATGCCCTCTGGCTTTGCAAGTTGTGTGTCTTACTGTTACTCTAGACAACTCAACAAGATACTCTTTGATATTACCTCAACCCAGTGCATTTAAATGTCAAAAGAATCATAAGAATGGTAGGGCCAAAGGGGAAAGGTGAGAAACTCTTGTACTCCTACAGTAGCCCAGTATAAGCAACGTCTTGCTTAGTCGTCACAAACAAGGCTAGCAGAAGGCAAGGACTAATTCTAACTTTAACTGCATTTGTATTTTGCATTAAATGTAAACTGGTAAAAATAAATTTTCTTGTGTTTTAATTTGTACCTGTGAAAGAGCAAAGTCTGAGCAACAGAGCAAGGAGTATTCCCTGCCTGAGGGAATGGGCTTTTACTGAATGTCTAGGTCAGCCACGGTTTCCCATCTTGTCCTTCACACCAAATCATAAAGCCTGCTGGTACAGCTCTTCTGCAAAGTTCAGCAGAATATTTAACAACAATGGATGGTATATGGATTAACTGTCAAGGATTCTGAGATGGTTGACTGTTTGATAAATGCCAATGAGACAGGTTGAGGAAGCTGCTATTGTTGAATCACCAAACATAGATTATTCCATCCATTCTGTGTAACCACCTTAGGTCTCCTATTTACAGAGACCAGTTTTTCCCTTACATCGCCACTCTCCATTGTCCTCCAAATAACCATCATGTTTTAATTATAAAGTCTTGAATTTTCAAATGGATTAAAGACCTAAATGTAAGACCAGATACTATAAAACTCTTAGAGGAAAACATAGGCAGAACACTCTTTGATGTAAGTCACAATAAGATATTCTATGACACACCTCCTGCTGTAATGGAAATAAAAAACAAAAATAAACATATGTGACTTAATTAAACTTAACAGCTTTTGCACAATGAAGGAAACTATAAGCAAGGTGAAAAGACAACCCTCGGAATGGGAGAAATAATAGCAAATGAAACAACTAACAAAGGCTTAATCTCCAAATTATACAAGCAGCTCACACAGCTCAGTACCAAACAAACAAACCAATGAAAAAGTGGGCAGGAGAGCTAAAAAGACGTGTCTCCAAAGAAGATGTAGATGGCTAATAAACACATGAAAAGATGCTCCACATCATTCATATCATTCAATATAGAGAAATGCAAATCAAAATTACAACAAGGTATCATCTCACACCAGTCAGAATAGCCATCGTCTAAAAGTCTACAAACAATGAAAGCTGGAGAGGATGTGGAGAAAAGAGAACTGTCTTGCACTATTGGTGGGAATGCAAATTGATACAGCTTCTATAGAGAACAGTTCAGATTCCTTTAAGAAAAAACCTAGGAATAAACTATCATATGACCCAGCAACCCCACTACTGGAAACCCCCTGGAAACCATAATTTTTAAAAAGACACATATATCTCATTGTTCACTGTAACACTATTTACAATAGCTAGAACACAGAGGCATTGACTGATGAATGGATAAAGCAGAGTGCATAAAGAAGCGGTACACGTACACAATGGAATATTACTCAGCTATAAAAAGGAACACGTTTGAGTCAGTTCTAATGAGGTGGATGAAACTAGAGTCTATTAAACAGAGTGAAGTAAGTCAGAATGAGAAAGACAAATAACATGTATTAATGCATAAGTTATATATGGATTCTAGAAAGATGGTACTGATGATCCTGTTTGTAGGGCAGTAAAGGAGGCGCAGACATAAAGAACAGACTTTTGACCACAGCGGGGGAGGGAGGGGGTGGGATGACTTGAGAGAGTAGTATTAAAACATATGCTCTACCATATGTAAAACAGATAGCTAATGGGAATTTGCTATGTAATGCAGGGAACCCTAAGCCGGTGCTCTGTGACAACCTAAAGGGATGGAGTGGAGAGGGAGGTGGGAGAGGGGTTCAAGAGGGAGGGGACATGTGTATCCCTATGGCTGTTTCATGTTGAAGTATGGCAGAAACCATCACAATATTGTAAAGTAATTATCCTCCAATAAAAAATTAAATTAAATTAAAAAAATATAAAGTCTTGAGCTTTCAGCCATCCCTTCTGAGTCAATCTTTAGGGTCTGTGTTATGATCAGAGGGAAGGTAATCTGCCTAAAACCTTGGATTTGGCTGGGAATCACCAGTCATCACAAGCCTGTGAGTTGTAACAAAGACATTTTAATAGTTACTTTAAGGAAAGATCAATTGGAAAGCTGGGAAGAAAAACCAGGCTAAGGGGGAAGAGTAGAGATGATGACTATCTTCTAAGCCTCAAATTAAATCCAGCAGTTGGGCCAAAGACCTTATAAGTACATTAGAAGAGACTTTAGAAAATATAGACTTTACTTTTTCTTTGATTGCCATCTCTCTGACTTAAACACTTTTGAAACATACTAGGAAAAAAAGCATTGCAAACATCCCTCTCTTAAGGCAATGTTTAAAAAGCATGCTGCATTTACCCAACTTTTCACTTGGAGAAAGAAAATAAAGACTACTTTAATATGGGGCTACAAAATGTCCAACTCCATTCCCACCTTGGTCTTGACTCACTGGGAGTTTCTGAGAAGGTCCTTGAACCTATATCTCCAACACAGTCCCCCTCTACCTGAAAAGAAGGTATTAAAACAGCTCTTTCGTATCTCACAAGTAAGTCATAAAGATTAGAACACTGAATTTCAAAGATGAAAGGCTCCATATAAATTCCAGCTTTATTGTCAAGACATCAGTGTGAACTCCCAGAAATGTGCTGCTTAAGCGATTCCTACCTGTCAGCAGATCTAAACTGGGATGACCTTGATCTGCAGAGGGAAGGACAGCAGTGCCTTGGACTAGGAAACACAAGATCTCAGGGGCATTCCTTGTTATAACACCACTTCACTGTCCATCCCAGGAGCTCACTATAAAGATGAAATGCCACAATTTAATGCATACCTGCTACTCTCCCTACCACCACCACCCACTACCTCCACAAAAGAAAAAAGTATTTATCCTGCACCTAAAATGTGCAAGGCTGTGCCTAGCACTTGAAATATAGCAATTAAATAATATACTATTCTTATCTCTTCAGAGTTTGTGTTAAAATAAGAGACCTATGTATTCTCTACATAGTCTACCAAGAAGTGAGTCTGCCAGAGCTTAAAGTATCCCCCCAAAAGATCCTCCACAAATGAAAACAACCCAATCATTTTGTAGTTTTGCAGCTGACATCCATTAGCAATGACTGAACTTGCCATGTACTATGATAAACTCAAACCTTGCCATTTTTTCCTGTTCTCAAATCAAAAAGATACCAGTGAAATTTGAATCTACAACTGCTCCAAATTATCATTGAAGATATTTTTTTCAGGGACTAAGATGAAACCTCCACCACTCATCTCAGAATCAGCAAGCTCCAGCAGCTCCTACAACCCAGATGACAAATGTTTGCATCAACATCTGATAGCTGACTAGCCTCAAGATAATTTTCAGCATGGCCGAGGGTATAGAGAACGAATCCTGTGTGTGTGCGCACACAGCAGGGACAGACAGTATGCCGCATTGCCCTACCCTGCCTTGGGCCCCTGCCTTCCTGCACCACCTCCATTTGGTGGTGAGTGAATGAATAACAAATCTGGGTACTGCCTCAGAAAGCACGTCAACCTCCGCCTAAGCCACTTGAAGCAGCTGTACCAACCCTGTTTAAAAGGTCACCAGGCCCCGAACTCCTTTAGAAACCCAGTTCCAGCATCTGACCAATTTACATTTGGGAAAAGCTTTCTTATGTGGAAATAGAGAATTATAGTTCAGTTCATTGTCTCGTAATCCACAGCTAATTGTTGTCACACTTTTGATTTTCCAACCTCTATCATGAAAGTTTCACTTTCCTCAAAGGACGTTTAAAAACTGTTGATTTTATTCTCTAAATTCCCTCTAGTTTTTCTCCTATGTGTCTTTTTTTAAAATACAGATTTAAGCTAGCCAGGAGAATGTGGGTATTCATTTCCCCATCTATAAAATGAGACAAGATGATTCCTAAGATTCCTTTTGCTAAGGATCTTAATTCTTGAGAAACTCTGCGTAATAGTCTAAAGCAGCAATCAGCAGACATTTTTTGTAAATGGTCAGAGAGTAAACGTTTTAGGCTTTGTAGCCATAAGGTCTCTGTTGTAACAGCTCAGCAGGGCCCACTCTAGGGGGAAAAATCAACCATAGACAATATATAAGCAAGTGAGTGGGGCTGTGTTTCAATAAAGCTTTATTGATAAACACAGGTGGCAACTGGATTTGGCCTATAGGCCCTAGTTTGCCTAAATTTAAAAACAAATTCGTTTTCCATACATTCATGCCACCCTTCCTGTCCTTCTATCCAGGCTCAGATTTTCTGAAATGACCCACAACCGTTTAGCTGGCAATCAGTGGACTTAGGAAATCCTCAACTGCCCCTGTATATCACACAGACATGCACACACACTTTCTCCTTTTTGCTCCAACATTGACGCTCCCCCTCCCCCACAACACAGCCCTTCCAATTAGCACTGTAAGAAATCCCCCACATTAAATCCTTCTGTTCTTAAAACATCAAGGGCTTTTTGTTTTCCTAATTGGACATTACTGATATCATCTACTACAGTCCCTGGGGCTGAGGGGACATGAAGGAGAATGAACCCAGTTTGCCCTGGAATCATTAAGGGGAGGCAACCTGCTAGAGTTGTCTCCAAAGAGGAAATAGCAACTTCTAGAGACACATCATCAGAGCAGGAAGAGAATAAAGAATATCCAAGCCTCTCTTTCCTCCTGCCACCTCGCCTTCTTGCTGATATCGCCCATGGGCCAAACCCAAGCAGAAGACAGTGCAAGGAAGCCCATAAGGGGCAATCTTCAGGGACCCTGGGCACAGAGCAGGGCATGAGAGCGGTGGCAGAGAAGAGCCAGCCCAGCCAGACAGCGCTTCTGGTTGGGGTTCACTTCCCCCCAGGGCGCTAAGCTGGGTCCCTCCAGTTGGTGGCTCCCACCTGCCACTGTCTCCCTCAAGGGTAGTTCCATATCACTGGCTGATGCTGTAATGCTGGCTTTCCTTTTTATTCAGAATTCAAGATTACTCAACTGCTCTTACTGCTCAAACTGAAACATTAAAAAAAAACTTCATCTCCATGCCACCTCAAAAAAAACACACCTCAAAGCTGTTTCTTTTTTTTTTTTTTTTTTTACTGTCATCCCCACATTCCAATAAAACTGAAACACTCCTGTTTTATGCCAGCAGAGCACCCAGACTGTGGGAAGGACTGCCTGGCTTCACTGGCAAGGAGTTTGGCTTGGAGAAGCCAGTTTCCCTCCCTCTTCTACTTGCAGCAAATCCCCGGCAATGATTTCCAAACAAGACTTTCTTTCCTTTCCTGATACGCACAGTGGATCAAATTATTTCTTAGCAAAATATAAGAATCAACAGTGTTGAAAAGAGTAAAAGACAGTGGAAATAAATAGACATATAATGAAGAGTTTGCTCTTAGTCTCTCTGTCCTCAGGCAAACAAATTATTTGAGTTTCACTATATAAAACCAAGATATTACATATATAGATAGATGTATATATATATCATATATATATATATATGTTGCAGATAATAATAGTGCCTATACTCAGTTCAATTCAGTCACTCAGTCATGTCCGACTCTGCAATCCCATGAACCGCAGGACAGGCCTCCCTGTGAGTCCACCCAAACCCATGTCCATCGAGTCGGTGATGTCATCCAGCCATCTCATCCTCTGTCGTCTCCTTCTTCTCCTGCCCTCAACCCCTCCCATCATCAGGGTCTTTTCAAATGAGTCAACTCTTGGCATCAGGATCAGCCAAAGGATTGGAGTATCAGCTTCAACATCAGTCCTCCCAGTGAACACCCAGGACTGATCTCCTTTAGGATGGACTGGTTGGATCTCCTTGCAGTCCAAGGGACTCTCAAGAATCTTCTCCAACACCACAGTTCAAAAGCATCAGTTCTTCAGTGCTCAGCTTTTTTTATAGTCCAACTCTCACATCCATACATGACTACTGGAAAAACCATAGCCTTGACTAGATGAAAGTTTGTTGACAAAGTAATGTCTCTGCTTCTAAATATGCTGTCTAGGTTGGTCATAACTTTCCTTACAAGGAGAAAGCATCTTTTAATTTCATGGCTGCTGTCCCCATCTGCAGTGATTTTGGAGCCCCCAAAAATAAAGTCTGACACTGTTTCCACTGTTTCCCCATCTATTTCCCATGAAGTGATGGGACCGGATGCCATGGTCTTCGTTTTCTGAATGTTGAGCTTTAAGCCAACTTTTTCACTCTCCTCTTTCACTTTCATCAAGAGGCTTTTGAGTTCCTCTTTACTTTCTGCCATAACGATGGTGTCATCTGCATATCTGAGGTTACTGATATTTCTCCCGGCAATCTTGATTCCAGCTTGTGCTTCTTCCAGTCCAGCGTTTCTCATGATGTACTCTACATATAAGTTAAATAAGCAGGGTGACAATATACAGCCTTGATGTACTCCTTTTCCTATTTGGAACCAGCCTGTTGTTCCATGTCCAGTTCTAACTGTTGCTTCCTGACCTGCATACAGGTTTCTCAAGAGCCAGGTCAGGTGGTCTGGTATTCCCCATCTCTTTCAGAATTTTCCAGTTTATTGTAAAGAAGAAAACAGCAGTGCAATGTAAGGTTGAAATGTGATGATACAAAAAAAGCACTTAGCCAACCTATTAACTGTAATTACTATTACTACTTTTACCATTGAGCAACATTTCAAATACTACTAGAAGAGTCTTTTCATCACCCAGACACAACCTCCACTTCTGGATTATAGGGAAAGGGCCCATCAAATATATAATCTTATTCGGGGACTAGTGTGTCTGCCCCTTTTTCTGTCATGCCAACCTGAGTCATGTGGACAACCTGAAAGAAACCAGAAGACCCTCCTCTCCTCCTCCTGAGTCTGCCAACAACAGCCCCAGGGAGAGTGCTCCCNGAGGGTGGTGTCATCTGCATATCTGAGGTTATTGATATTTCTCTCAGCAATCTTGATTCCAGCTTGTGCTTCATCCAGCCCAGCGTTTCTCATGATGTACTCTGCATATAACTTAAATAAGCAGGGTGACAATATACACCCTTGACATACTCCTTTTCTTATTTCCTTTTTATATAATCTTGTAGTCACCTATATTCCTTACCTAAAGACATAGTAGCAAAGTAGGACAAATAAGTTTTATCTGACATTTTGTTTTGGAAACACAGGATTTCACAGAAAATGGACAAAGCAGTACTTGGGATGCATGCATAGCAAAACCAAGCAAATGAATAAAATGAAGATAAAAGGGAAGGAAATAAGGAGGAGGGGAGGGAAAAAGAAGGAAGTAGGAAAAGATGGAGAGAAGATGAATACTATGAAATAGTTGCACTTCGATATTTCAAAACAGTTTTGAATTAATAATCAGGGCAAAACAAAAAATCTCATTGGAGTTCCTTATACATATTTTGTGGTTTAATATTATCTTTGTTTTAAATTATATTAGTGGAGGTACTTCCTTTCTCACAACACCTGCACCCAAAATAATTTTTACAAAATACAATCTGGGTTGTCCTGGAAGTCTGGGGCAGGTGTGATGTAGACAACCAGAAGCCCCAACTGCCACAGTGCACGCAGGTAGAGAATGGCAAGATGACTGACTAGAAATCACCTGAGAAGCCAGCCAAGTGCTCAGGGCACCTGGCCATCACATCTATGTTTATTCCACCCAAACAACAAATCTCCATTCACAGGGTGAGCAGGTGGTATTTCTTTTCCAAAAGTTCAGCCCAACTTTCAGCCACAAAAATCACTTGAACCAAGAGGAATCAGACTGCTTGTTTTGTTTTAATCCAAGCCTCCCCTTCAGCATGCCCACTACTTGGAGGTCACATACTTCCCAGGACAAAAGTGTTATTTGGTATGTATACATAAATTGCAAAATCCAAGGACCCAGCTCCAAGGAGCTGCCACTGGCACCAAGTTTATTTGGTCACTTTTGCAAATACACATTTGACTCATTATATGTGTTTTCCTTGCTAGATTAGCGTGCAAGAGTCACAGAAAAAAATTACTTAGTACGCAGGTGTACTTTAGTACTGTTTAAAGAAGATTTTTCTCACCATTACTTGGAAAGAGAAAGGTACACAGATTGGGAACCACACTGATAAGTAATCTTCAACAATTTTAGTGTGTCTTTTGACTTTTTTATAAGTGTACCCTTAAACAAAAAAAATGAATGTTACTTGTGGGGAAACCAGCATACCTTGATTCTGTGTTATTTTTTTAAATATTTTTGATTGTAATAAAATATACATGGGCTTCCCTGATGCCTCAGATGCAGCAGAATCTGTCTGTAACACAGGAAACCTGGGTTTGAATCCTGGATTGGGAAGATCCCCTGGAAGAGGACATGGCAACCCACTTATTCTTGCCTGGAGAATCCCCAATGACAGAGGAGCCTGGTGGGCTACAGTCCATGGGGTCACAAAGAGGCAGACACGACTAAGTGACTAAGCACAGCGTACAAAGATAATTGTTTTTTAACGTAGATCATTTTTAAAGTCTTTACTGAATTTGTTCCATTACTTATTTTACGTTTCAGTGTTTTGGCCATGAGGCATGTGAAATCTCAGCGCCTTGACCAGGGGTTGAACACGCACCCCCTGCATTTGAAGGCGAAATCTTAACCACTGGAGCACCAGGGAAGTCCCACATATTAACCATTCTGAAGAGTATCATTCAGTGGCATTAAGTTCAGTCACCCTGTCGTCACCACCTTCCATTCCCAGAAATTGCTCATCTCCCCAACCTGAAACTCTGAGCCCATGAAACAACAGCTCTTCATTTCCTCCTCTCCCAGTCCCTGGTAACCACCATTTGATTTGACGATTCTAAATGGAATCACACAATACTTACCCTTTTATTTCTGGCTTACTTCACTTAGCATAATGTCTTCAAGGCTGAACCACATTGTAGTATGTACCCAAATTTCATTTCCTTTTAAGGCTGAATAATATACCATATATGAGCAACTGAACTGAACTGAATAGTCCATAGTGTGTATAGACTACGTTTTCTTTATTCATCTGTCTAAAGACATTTGGTTTGTTTTCGCATTTTGGCTGTTGGGGTTAATGCTGCCATGGACGTGGGTGTACAAACATCTGTCTGAGTTTCCCTGCTTTCAATTCTTTGGGGTATATGCCCTCCGTGTAACTTTAATTAGCTTCACCAAAGCGCCTCCCTCTATCAGAGAAGACTGTTCTTTGAACCTAGTGTGTACCCTTGAGAGAGCTGTCATCAGCCTGGTGAGAGAGGAAGCCGGAAGCTCCTCATCAGCATCAGTTAATTCAACGCTGGCGACCAGCAGAGGAACAGGAGCGGCGGCCAAAACTCCCCGTGTCCTTTAGTGCTTTTTAATGTTATGAGTGTTAAATCCCTAGGGCCGTCTTTAAGAAATGTATGATGTGACCTTCCAAAGCAATTTGGCAGCTGGTGAAAAGATGGCCAGGTTGGGTAGAGGAGGACATCTCAGGTGGACCCCTGGGTGTCCTGCCTTTCAGAGAAAGCTGAACGGATTTTCTCTGATAAAGTCATCCAGGATGGAGAGGAAAAGATGCAAGAGAAAGACTTCCCTGGTGGCCCGGTGGTTAAGAATCTGCCTGCCAATACAGGAGACATGGGTTTGGTCCTGATCCGGGGGAAGGATCCCACATGTCACAGAGCCAACTGAGCCTGTGTGCCACAGCTACTCAGCCTGCGCTCTAGAGCCCCCGCACCACTACGATGGAGCCCGCATGCTACAGCTACTGAAGCCCAGGCGCCTGGAGCCTGTGCCCTGCAAGAAGAGAAGCTGCTGCAAAGAGAAGCCTGCACACGGCAACCAGAGAAAGGCCGGGCACAGCGACAGAGACCCAGTGCAGCCAAAAATAAATTAATAAAGGGTGTTGTTGTTGTTCTTAATGGAAGAGGAGAAAAGACAGTGACTTCTAGAAGAAGGAGAAACAGGAGAGAGGCATAGGACTTCTGTGGCATCCTGGGGCAAAGGAATCCAGGAGTTGCAGGTACAGAGTAATCTGAAGTATGGAATTTACAGCTCAGCCTCTAGAGAAGCCCTGTCCAGGTTCACAGAAAGGACAGGAAGCAGCAAGAGAAATAGCCGTTCTCACAGGAGCTCAGTCAAAGGCTCAAGGGAGGTGCAACTGCTGTCAGAACAGAAAAGACTCCTTTTCTTGTTCCACTGGTCAAGCAGAGCCCGAGGGCCTCATCAAGGTCCAGACCTCGAAAGCAGAAGTTACACGGGGGTCTCCAGAAAGCTTGTGGCCCCAGGAGACCCCGCACTGAGGATGGGAGAGGAATCAGCACATGGAGGATCCTACACTGCTTCCCACCAATCATCAGGCCACGTGGGCTGAACAGGGCTTGGCAGAGCTCCCTCTCAGATGAATCACCAGCCCACTCAGATTCAGTCACCCACAAGCCAGCTGTTCACACCAGACTTCAGGAGACCGTGGTGTAAGGGAAGGAACAGGGGAGGAAAGTGCCCAGAACCAAGGAGTTCACAGATAAAAGGGCACTTCCCACGTGCCCTCCCAACCCATCTTCACCTTTAGTTGCTGCTGCTGCTGCTGCTGCTAAGGCACTTCAGTCATGTCCAACTTTGTGTGACCCCATAGACGGCAGCCCACCAGGCTCCCCCATCCCTGGGATTCTCCAGGCAAGAACACTGGAGTGGGTTGCCATTTCCTTCTCCAACATGTGAAAGTGAAAAGCGAAAGTGAAGTCGCTCAGTCGTGTCTGACTCTTATCGACCCCGTGGACTGCAGCCCACCAGGCTCCTCCGTCCATGGGATTTTCCAGGCGAGAGTACTGGAGTGGGTGCCATTGCCTTGACCTTCATTCAGCTGGTTATCATCAAAGGGTGACACTCAGATCTCACCAAGTCAGAAATGGCAGGCATGATTCCTTATGATCTATTCTTTTGACCCATTTGAAAATTCCTCATTTGGCACTGAGTACACTCAACCAGTGGCTGAGATCTCCCTCCCCGCTAGGCCCTGCACCCACAGCTGAGACATAGAAGTAAAGAAGACAATTCCCTGCACTCAGGAAGCATACGTCCTATGAGAAAACAGTCACAAGGGCAGTTACAAAAGAAAGTGACCAGGACTAGAAGAGAAAGAGATGTGGAGTAGACTAAGGGCAGAAAGAAGTAGACCAGGAGGAGTATACAACCCAGAGGATCAGGACCATTCAGCAAGTCTGCATTCACTTCCTACTGCTGCTGCAACAAGTTACCATAAATTCACTGGCTTACAACAATACAGCTTGATTATCTTGAAGTACCTGAGATCAGAAGTCCAAAAATGGGCCTTAGGGGGATAAAATCAAGGTGTCAGCAGGGCTGCAATCCTTCTAGAGGCTCTTTTGGACCATCCATCCCCTGCCTTCTTCAGTTTCTGGATGCTGTGTGCTTCCCTGGCTCATGGTCCCCTTCCACAATGGCATCGCTCCAGCCTCTGACTGTGTTGTCACACCTCCTTCTCTGTTAGCCTCAGCCCCATGCTTTCCTCCTTGTAATTACACTAGACCCACCTGGATAATCCAGGGTAATTTCTGAATGCAAGATCCTTGAACTTAATCATGTCTGCAGAACCCCTTTTCTCATTAGGAAAGACCTGATGCTGGGAAAGATTGAAGGCAGCAAAGGAGAAGGGAACGACAGAGGAGGAGGTGGTTGGATGGTATCACTGACTCAATGGACATGAGTTTGAGCAAGCTCTGGGAGATGGTGAAGGACAGAGAAGCCTGGTATTCTGCAGTCCACGGGGTTGCAGAATTGGACACAACTGAGTAACTGAACAACAACGAAGGCGAGAGTATCATTATTATCCTCCTGAAAAGACTATCCTCTTTTTTCCTTGATTTTTTGAATGGAATCCACACAGATTTTCTCCTATTTGAAGATGTGCTACAAATCATCTAAATTATGTGTAAAAGTCATCATGGATAACATCAGCAAACAGCAGACAACTTCTGCATAGCTTATGCTGCTTTGCATGTGTGCACGCTAAGTTGCTTCAGTCATGTCCAACTCTTTGCAACCCTATGGACTGTAGGCTGCCAGCCTCCTCTGTCCACGGATTTCTCCAGGCAAGAATGCTGGAGTGCCATGCCCTCATCCAAGGGATCTTCCCAACACAGGGATCGAACCTGGCTCTCTTACTCTCCTCTGTTGGCAGGCGGGATCTTTACCACGAGCACTTAGGGACCCCTGTGCTGCTTTACCTGTTGAGTTTCTCCAAATGTTCCCATGGTAAGTCAGTCTGATTTCCTCTGATTCTCCAGTGCTGAATTTTTTTCATATTCTGGTCTTATCATTCCTTTTCCCTTAAGGTAGAAACTAGTGAATCCCCTGAACAGACTTGACTTTTCATGAGTTGATAAAACATACGTTAGTCAGTTTCATTTTCTAAAATAGGTGTAGGAATAGAATTCAGAACTATTTCCTGAAACTGTTTGTATCTCTAAAATCGTGATTGAAAGTCTTAAGTCTTCTAATATTTTATTGTTGTTCTGCAGTTGTTGTGGGTGGGGTGGAGAAAAACTGTAATTCAAGCCAGAACCAAGAATAAACTTTGTTCAAAGTCACACAGATTATTAATGGTATAACCTGGATGAAAATTTCAGCCTCCCAACTCCAGAGCCAGTGCTCTTCATATGAACCATGTGGTCTTTTTCATGTCATTCTTCTCCTCAAGATCAAAAATTTGGGAGGAATACAGTTGAGCTTAAATACTCATCCAGATTTTCCTCTTCATTGAAAACCTCCCACCAATAGCAATAATTGGTGTTCCAAGAACAATCCTTCCTGTTGCTGAATGTTTGACTCTGTGAAATATAAACAAGCTTCAACAAGATGACAGAGAATATGTAATCAATATACTTTGGCTCCTGTTCAGAACAGCCATGCCTCTGGCACTTGGTATCTTCACAGAAAATGGATATCGGAAAGGAAGATCACACTTCATGAAAAGCAGAACCACAGATGTAGGGGCGATGGTGTCAGTGAGAATCAGTTACATATCTGATGACAGCCTTTGTGCATCTCAAATAATGGCAATATGGCCATCCTTTGATTCCGCTCTAGAATTCCCCAGAGTGGCTCCTCCAGCCACCCTCTCCCTCCCAATCCCCATCTCCCCTTCGTGGTCTCCGCATCCCAGCCAGATGGTCACAGCAACTCAGACAGGGAGGAAAGCAAGGCCAGGTGTCACCAGCTCCTGGCATGCTCCTCCTCCCTACCTCCCAATCACTCTTACCTTCTTTCAGCTTCTCTTCCTTCACCCTCGCTATCATGGCTTCATCTGCATTCAACGGGCTGTCTCCCCTCAGTCTACTGACACATAAAGTCCTCAGCCTAGTGGGAAACTCAGAAGCCTCCCCTTCCTCACTGTGCTCTGCACTCTGGCTGTACCACTGACTAAGAGCTCTCCGTTCCTTGGCACCCACTATTTTCTCTGCCTACAAGGCCATTCCTCCATTCTTTGCCCGTAGAACCCCTAATCATCCTTCAAAGCCCCACCCCCAGTAACCCCTATAATGCTGTTCCCGACCAACAGCCCTCCTCAGTAAAGGTGTATAGTCTTGCTCTGTGCTAGAGGCCCACACTTTCCTCCCAGAGAGCTCTTAGCCCAAAACCTTAGCATTATCTGTCCACCTCTCTCACTGTCTCCCTCCAAGAGTTCCCAGACTTGAGAACTCTTTAAGAGCAGAGCCTCCTTTTATCTTGAAATCTCCAGCAATGACCACAATCCTCAGTACTTAGTACACACCCAGTAAATATTTGAATGATTAAAAGTATGTTCAAGTCTTTCCATGAAAAAAAGAAAGGAAACAAAATCTACCCCTCTGCTACCTTCTGGAACTGCTCTCAACCCCTATGTCTCTGTTTCTCTTTCTCACTAGATTCTCAGGACCCAGGTCTCACCTTCTGCAAGCTGATCACTTCATCAAGTGACCCCAGGATCTGCCTTACTGATGCTAGACTATTTTCTAGCCGCCTCACCAATCCATTCTGCCTGGCCTTCTGGGTGTGTGATGGCTCTCACCTTCCCACCTTTTGTGTCCCTGCCTTCTATTTTAAGTCAAGAGTTTATTCCTCCACCCTTCCAGCTTCTCTGTCTCAGAAGTATTCTCCCTCTCCAACTCCCCCCCAACCACCACCATCTTCATAAAGATGCTAGCTCTGGCCAGAACCACAGTGTAGATGGCCTGAATACACGGGAATTGAAATAAACCTCTGGCAACAAGGCAGCAATTCAACGAAGTAACGTGTGTAGGCACAGAGCCCCCAGCCTTCGCCCTCCATGCGCGCTGTCGTAATCCATCCTGAACCAGCTCCATCCAAACCGGCCACCTTGCTCCCATTTCCCTGCCCTTTAATTCATGCTGGTACCTCTGCTATCATAACATTTCTCATGCAGAGTGAACTCCCAGTTTAAAGGCCCTCCGCGTGCTGCTTCACACACAGTTACAAAAAGGAGGGGTTCCCACACGCCCCTCACAGCAAAATGAGGAAGAGAAAGGCAGCAAGGGCACCTGGTCTTCCATCACATGACATTTCCTCAACTTAAAGCGCTGCTCTTCTTCTGAGGTGATGAGCTCCCTGCCTCCTGTATTAAAATGCCCTTTTTGTAATGAACCCATTGTCATTTTGCTTCATTTCTTTAAGTCGGTCTCCTTACTTGGGAGATTACAGAATTCATAACAGTAAACGGCCTAAATTTTCTTAAAATTAACTAGTCTGTTATTCCAGATTTCTACAAGGGACTAAGTGGCTTCTGCATGCTTACTACTTTGGATGAAGACCTTATTACCACTGACACTTTTTTTAAAGTAAAAACTAGGACTTCCTTGGCGGTCCCTTGGATAAGAATCTGCCTGCCAATGCGTGGGTCATGGGTTTGAGCCCTGGTCTGGGAAGAGTCCGCATGCCAGGAGCAGCTGAGCCCATGTGTCACCACTGCTGAAGCCTGTGCTCCCAGGGCCTGTGCTCCGAAACAAGAGAAGCTACCACCGGAAGTCCACGCACCACAGCTAGAGGGTAGCCCCCACTCGCTTCAGCTGGAAAGAGTCTGCGTGTAGCAACAAAGAGCTAGCCCAGCAAAAAATAAGCAGCTTTCCCCCCCAAAATTTTTTTAAGTGAAAAACAGACAGAGATAAAAAGACGTTTGTTCATAATACAGACTACTTGAGATGTTTGCAGCCCCCAGTATCTTTTCAAGAAGATACATGTCCCCATATGGACTACTCAAGATAGACATGTTTTTCTGCCTTGAATCATCTCCTGTTTTGTATTTGGAAATAATGTGTTCAGCAAGAAATGCGATTCCCTTCAGTCCCAACTCCGTCAGGAGGGCACAAGGGTCCAGGCAACCCAAACAGCCTTTTTGTTTATGCACACCTTTCCATTTTTTAGTTATTTTATGTCTTTACCTTTAAGTCTTGTAGACACGCATACTAACAGTGACTGTCATCAAACACACCACACACACACACACACACACACGCACACACTGACACACTTTAAAGCAGACAATTCATCATTTCCTGCCCCAAGACCGTATTTTACAGTCAGAAGCCAATTGTCAGCACACATGCTTCTAGATAAACGGACACGCATACCAGCTAATCGATGAATTTGCATGGAAACAGTGTCGTGGGAAGGAAACCTGTGTTTCCAGATTTCCGGGCCAGGTGCTCAGCCTGTTAACATAAAGATCGGTCCTCCTGGGTCCAACCCATTGGGAACACTGCCCAAAATTACTTACAATTGCAAACACAGTTGATGCTAAGATAATTCTGCAAAATGAGAGCCTGGTTTCCGAAAGGTAACCTAAGAACAGCTCAGTTCAGGAGGGGCCTGTATGAGGGGTATTTTGGTGGGGGTGGTGCTGGGCTGCAGGTAGTGGTGGTTTTCTTTTCCTACATCTGACTTTTCTAGTAGAAGATAATCATGCAGCAAGGCTTCGTGCCTCCAAGTTCCCCCGCTACCACCATCCACTGTTCCTGCTCTCCTGTTAAGTGGGAGAGGTTATGGGTCCCAGAGAAACTGAGAAGTCTTCCCACATGCGTACGTGCTCCCTTGTGGCCCCTCCTTTAGCATTTACAGCGCCTGTGACCCCCTCCTAACTGCCCCCTGACCCTGCATCCCTCACCCCGCACCATCTCTCCTAAGCTGGTGTCTGAGCCCAGGCAATCACCCTTTCATAAAGGCACATTCCACTCCCCTATACATCTCATCACTGAGGGAAAGGACCATGATGGTTTGCACGGAGCTCCAGAAAAGGGAAATGTATGATCTGTTTTTTGTTTTTTTAATTCCACTCCAATAATATGTCATCCTTAGAGCAATATTATAAAGGTTTAGCGTGGTAGGGGGAGAGCTTTACAAAACAAAATATTAGACTTCCAAAATTCAGAAAAAGAATCTCCCAACAGTATTATATATTTAATTTTAGTTTCCATAAATAAGGGTCAATCACACTCTTTTCCAGGACATCCCCCATGGGTCAGTGGTAAAGAATCCACCTGCATTGCAGGAGACAGAGACAGGGGTTCGATCCCTGGTAATATCCCCTGGAGGAGGGCATGGCAACCCACTCCAGCATTCTTGCCTGGAGAATCCTACCGACAGAGGGGCCTGGTGGGCTACAGTCCATGGGGTCACAAGGAGTCAGACACGACTGAAACGACTGACCACAGCCTGTATACTCTTTTCCAAATAGGATTCCCAAAATTATCACAGGCAGCGGGTGCAAGCCAGCCCTGAGCGTCCCCTGCCAAGTCCTCAGGGAAAAAAGGATGAAGAGTCCCGTCAGGCTCCTCCTGGGAAATGGGTTGGAGGAGGCGGGCACTCCCCGGGGAATCAGTGCCCCCAGGCCAGCCTGCAGGTCCAGCAGAATGGCCGCATCCCAGCAGGATGGTGACCCTTTGTTTCACCTACCCCTCTACTGTAATCCTTCAATAATCCCACCTGTTTTCAAAGACGCCAACCTCCTTGTTCTTAACTCCCACTCCACCCCTCAAAAAAGGATTAGACTCCCGCTAACCCAGCGACTCTCTTGTTCCGGCACCTTCAGAAGTAAAGGATTTCCCTTCCCTTCCGTAACTGGAGCAAGGCCTTCCCTCCCTGCAGGGGACATGGTCCCATTCTGCAGCATTTCCTCCTAAGAGTCAGTTTTTCTGAACAAAGACCCAACTGTCTGGACAGTCTGGGAAAGCTCCCCTCCCTGGACTCGGGAGCACACCCTCCTACAAACCCAGACTTGCACAGAAGTTCCGCACTTCACCGCAGGAAGCACGGCCGGTGGCTTCAGGCATCGTTAATCATTTTGAAGTGATTTTTCTCAAAAAGGAAAAACAAAACAAAGATGCAGTGGGTCAAACCCAATGAAAATGAGCACTTCTCCCCAAAACTGCATTTTCCTGATTCCATGTGGGACAGTAAGCGCTCACTGCATGGATAGGAGCAGAGGGGAGAAAAGAGAGTATTTCCTCCTTAATTTGAACTCTGGCAGATATCTGGGAGCTGGTATGGACAGAGGGTGCTAGGGCTTCCCAGGTGGTGTTAGTGGTAAAGAACATGCCTGCCATGCAGAGGGCATAAGAGATGTGGGTTCGATCCCTGGGTCAGGAAGATCCCTTGGAGAAGGGAATGGCTACCCACTCCAGTATTCTTGCCTAGAGAATCCCATGGACAGAGGAGCCTGGCGGGCTACAGTCCATGGGATCACAAAGAATCACACGACTGAAGGAACTTAGCACAGCACCCACACGGACAGAGGGAACACCGTAGAGGGAGGTTCAGATTAAGGAAGAGGGTCTCTACTTCCTTTGCCGTTTCACCCAGACAGACATATTTAGGAGGATAAAACAAGAACCATTTGGGTGTTTTGCTTCCTCTGGGAATCTTCATTTTCCATTGAAATGCTATTAATCACAGCTCAGGACAATCCTATTTTGTGCTCCAGTCCCATCAGGGGAGCGGCGGAGTGGTCCCCATGCCTGCCCCGTCACCAGCCCCTCTCCCTCTACCTGGAAGTGCTGCCCCCTGCGGGTGTCCCTTGGAAGGGAGCAGAGCCCCAGCCAGTCGGATCCACTCATCCCCCCTGGTCCACACCTTTGAAGTAAAATTGTCCCTCCAGCTCAAGAAAAGTGGTAACTAGAAAACAAAATGTCCAGTCTTTCCTGGGAGATTACATTTCCTGCCTTACTGGGTTGAGAGGAAATTCACTTACATAAAATTGGATTAAATTTTTTTTTTTTCCTGAAGTCTCCTGGTCTACCAGAAGCATCTTCTGTCAGCTGCCTCTTTCGGAACTCTTGGCTATTTCCTAATCTTCATTTATTCCTTAATCAGGACATCTGGCTCTGGAGTGAAGCTCGGAAGCAGGGATGGAGGCAGAAAAGGGTCTGCCACTTTTGCCCTGGCTCCCTGTTGCCTCCTCACCCCCTAGGCTGTGCTCCTCATCTCCTCTCCATCCATCAACTGAAGAAGTCTCACAGCCAAGCCCTATTGTTTATTTAAATTTAAAGGAGGAGAACTGACAAATATCATCTTAGTAGTTTAAGCTACGGGTTTTAAATAGAATAACATGATTAAATCGGGTGGTGCTTGTTACTGTCTCTCAGAGCTTGGTTTCTTAAACTAGTTTTGTATGTATCCAAGAAGAGTTTTTTCAAACTTGCTTTGAGTCACATTACAACGACCGGCAGAACGCCTGAGCTGGAAGGACAGTGGTCTGGCACGAGGGACCTGGAGCTCAGGCCAAGTAAAGATGGCATGCCCACGGAGGCCTGGAGGGAGTGCCTGGCATGGGAAGGAGGTCATCCCCAAGCGAGAGTGAGTATGATGGGTGTTAGAGGAGAGACTTCATGTGATAGGAGGGAATTTTAGCTCAGAATGCAAGTCAGAGCCTCTAGAGGAGAGAGTCTGACAAGGGGAGATGGGAGATCAGTTATGTGCAGGAGGACTGAGCAGATAAGGAAACATTTTAAGGACAGCAAAAAGGGAGAAAAGTGAACTGAACTGTATGTGTAGTTAGGTTGTAACTGGATACATTGATGTGAATAAAGGGTTTTCAGTACACATAGGTAAATACAGAAATAAACATAGCTCGGTCCATTGCTAGGGCTTGGAAGTAATGACAGCCACAATGACCGTAAGCATACAGGGCGTGCCTTCAGTTCAGATCAGTCACTCGGTCGTATCTGACACTTTGCAACCCCATGAACCGCAGCATACCAGGCCTCCCTGTCCATCACCAACTCCCGGAGTCCACCCAAACCCGTGTCCATCGAGTCGGTGATGCCATCCAACCACCTCATCCTCTGTCGTCCCCTTCTCCTCCTGCCCTCAATCTTTCCCAGCATCAGGGTCTTTTCAAATGAGTCAGCTCTCCGCATCAAGTGGCCAAAGGATTGGAGTTTCAGCTTCAACATCAGTCCTTCCAATGAACACCCAGGACTGATCTCCTTTAGGATGGACTGTTTGGATCTCCTTGCAGTCCAAGGGACTCTCAAGAATCTTCTCCAACACCACAGTTCAAAAGCATCAATTCTTCAGTGCTCAGCTTTCTTTATAGTCCAACTCTATAAAGTGTGCCTAGATAGTCCCTTCTGAATGTCCTCCTCCCCTTAAAAAAAAATCAGGCTCCTTGAAGAAACAGTTGATGCCAAAGCTGGAACTTGGCAAATCCAAGATACAGGAAATATCTTGCTGTGGCAGAAAGCAAGGAAGAGTTTAAACAGTGAGGTAGAAAAGTCAAATACAGAGGCACCTTCAGTGGACACAACTCCCTTAGAGATGGCAATAACAACCCACTCCAGTATTCTTGCCTGGAGAATCACATGGACAGAGGAGGCTGGTGGGCTACAGTCCATGGGGTTGCAAAGAGTCAGACACGACTGAGTGACTAACACTTAAATGGATACCACTAGGCAAACCAGGCTCAATTTGGGCATCAAAAAATTACAACTATTTAAATAAAATAGGAAACAATAACTCATTCTGAAATAAACAAATTGAACGCTTGATGAGGTAGAGAATATTTACATAGTTTCAGTGTACCTCCCACAAAATGCTAATGAATTACAAAGGAACAAGGGATCACTTGACCACGAAGAAGCCTGGTAGACATCACCTTGATCAAGCGCTCGCGATGGACGGCATTGGTATGGAACCGATAAGNCAATAAGGGGCAATGAAAAGGACACAGAATCATCTCTATGTGGTTGCTCACCAAAAGCCACAGCCTAAATCTAATCATGAATGAGCATCAGTCAAATCCAAACTGAAGGTCATTCTACAAAATTACTGACCAGTAATCTTCAAACGTGCCAAGGTCCTGAAGGATGAGGGAAGCCTGGGGCCAAGTTCTAGGCTGAAGGAGACCAAAGAGATGTGACCAAATTCAACAGGTGATTTCAACCTGGACCCTCGTGCTCTGGAGAATATCACCAGGACAAGCAGCATCCAACCTGGAACCTCGTGCTCTGGAGAATACCACCAGGACCAGCAGCATCCAACCTGGACCCTTGTGCTCTGGAGAATATCACCAGGACCAGCGGCATCCAACCTGGAACCTCGTTCTCTGGAGAATACCACCAGGACCAGCGGCATCCAACCTGGACCCTCGTGCTCTGGAGAATACCACCAGGACCAGCAGCATCCAACCTGGACCCTTGTGTTCTGGAGAATATCACCAGGACCAGCGGCATTCAACCTGGAACCTCATGCTCTAGAGAATGTCACTGGGACAAGAGGCAACCCTTGAATGGAGTCTGAGGGTCAAATGACAGTAGTGATATTGTCCCTGCTATTTTCCTGGTTTGGGGGGGGGGTTGTATCATGGTTATGGAGGAGAATGACTTTATTTATAGGAAAGACACTCTATAAAGTCATCGGGGGGGTGGCATTCTGTGACAGCTGACTCCCACACTGGCCAGGGGGAAAATTATTTTGCACTCACAACTTTTATCATTGCTTCAAAGTACTTCAGGACTTCATTTTAAAGAGACTGTTAGCTCAGGAGCACCTGGAAGGGCAGAGACCATAGAAATCCATTCTTATCCAGTATCTGGCACATGCCCAGCCCAGGTGAGTGTCCGATAAATGATTGTAGACTTTAAATGTTTGGAAAACTCTCCGAGATACAGAAAGAATGCAATGAAGTGCTTCCTCTAAGATTTATGCATTTATTTTTTAAAACATCTCCAGGGTTTATCATATTGCAGACATTATCATAAATATTTGACAAATAGCTCTATGAGACAGGTGCTAGGAGTACCCCCATTTTAAAGAGAAGGGAACTGGAAGACTGAGAGGTCATATGGCTTGCCCAAAGTCACACAGTAAGTGAGTAGTAAAAACGAAGAGGCATGCCCAAGCAGTGGGGCTGCAGAGTTCATACTCTTAGCGATTTCGCTACAAGGCTTCTCCAAAATCTCATACCTGCAGAAAATTTAAGATGATTCCCATTCCGGGGCTTCCCTGGTGTTCCAGTGGCTAAGACTCCACACTCCCAATGCAGGCAACACGGGTTCAAACCCTGGTCAGGAAACTAAGATCACACATGCTGCATGGGATGGCCAAAAAGAAAGAAACCAACTTCCCTATTCAAAACATTCAGTTCTCAACTATCTGTCTGTACTTTCTGTACATTCTAAGTTGACAGAATAATGTCACATTCCTTATTTTATAATGCCCAAGGGAAGCCCATTCCAGAGCTGGGTACTCAAACTTTGTGAGCAGTGCTTGTCCATCAGCTTTGATGTTCACACAAATCGTGATCCCCCAAAGAGACCTTGGGTTATTAATTCTATCAGCTGCAGTGTATTTGGCCTTAATGTTTTCAACTTCTTTCTGTTATGCACGTCCCTTTCTCCTTTTTATATCGAGATTATAACGTGACGTAGATAAATCCTGGGCATATCATGGTTACAGCTACCCTTCCATTCACCATCAGCCACTGGCCAAGGTCCTACACTGTGACACCTCACTGTCCTGTTCCCTTCTCTCACAAGCATCTGAATTTCCTGAGGCTTTGACTCCCACGTGCCTCCTGCTGGAATGGATATTTCTACAGCCCCTGTGAAAAAAAGCTGAAGTTACTCCACCACAGAGCCTGTTCTGCCTCACTTCCTCCCTCCTGTGAAATGTGCAAATAGGTTGTTTCGTGGTCATATATGTTCTTCCAGGGAAAGGAGCTCTGTCAACACCAAGGTGCAACATCCATTAGACTCCCCTTTAGAGCAAATGGCTCATAAAGTAACTCCAATAAACAAATACTTTTCTTTATAATTCAGTGTAGCACATTACCTAATAAAACTGTAATGGGCATGACACAATGATTTCTGTTTCACAAGCGTTGTTTGACTATTTGTGTAGTCTATGATGTTATCGCAAAAATGTATGGCAAGTTTCAGGTAGGCTTAGAGCAAGTTTCACATTGCCAAATAACAGCTCTTAGTATCTTTGCTGCTGCTGCTGCTGCTAAGTCACTTCAGTCATGTCCTACTCTGTGCGACCCCATAGCAGCTCACCAGGCTCCTCCATCCCCGGGATTCTCCAGGCAAGAACACTGGAGTGAGTTGCTATTTACTTCTCCAATACATGAAAGTGAAAAGTGAAAGTGAAGTTGCTCAGTCGTGTCCAACTTAGCAACCCCATGGACTGCAGCCCACCAGGCTCCTCCATCCATGGGATTTTCCAGGCAAGAGTACTGGAGCAGAGTGCCATTGCCTTCTCCCTTGGTATCTTTACCTTCAAATAATACTTAGTCACAAGAACAAGATCGTCCATGTGCTGTGCCCCATTTCCACAGGGGTGAAAACACCAGGGATAAAACAGGAAGAAGGAAAGCTTTTATTCAATCTTTAGGTGCAATTTCTTTGTCAAAAATAGAACTATAACCTTGTCCTACACTTCTTCTCTGGGCCAGTTTCCAACCATCAGCAGGCATTATCTCCTGAATAGAGTTTATATGTATGTACTTACATATGTGGAACTATGTGAGTGTGTGTATGTCCTCTGCTCTGCTATTTCCACTGTCCATTTTTTCCCCTTGCAAAAGCACAGCTGCAGTGCTCTCAATGCACGGCCTGACCCTTATCCCTTCAGTGCACACCTGCCAGGATTCCAGCTGCAGCATCAGCCTCTCTTTGTCTAAGAGCCCTTCCTCATTGCTAGAGCCCACTGTGCTGCTTTGGAGACAGGCAAAGTGTTGCGGAACGTAATTATCCCCAGCAGCGGACCTCAACCCATGACTCAAAAACAGTTGGTACACAACACAACACAGCATGAAAACAAGATTACCGATGATACCTTGGAGGCTCCGGATCAACTTTTGCCTAAAGCTGCCCTAACTTGGGATTTTTCTGATACATAAATGAATAAGTTCGTTCGATAGTTTATCTTCATAGATTTTGTACTTCTGCAACCAAAGTATCCTGCCTCATTCTAATCCAGCAGTATTTCTTCTATTGTCACTTTGGAAGATGTAAAAATATGTTCTGTAGAAAGAAAAACAAAGTTGGTGTATATACAGCCCAGTTCCCTTGCCCCTTGCAGGGCATGAGTCAAGGGAGTGTTTTGGACCCCAGAGGGGCTGAGTTCCAGTGGCAGCTGGCTTGATAACACACTATTTATTGGTTGCCTTCTGGCATTGCTGTCTCACTTCCCTGATTCCCTATTGGCGTTCCCTAAATTAACTACTTGCCCTTTCATCTTTGCCTTAGCATCTTCTAGGGAAAGCCCAACTAAGGCAATCCACTCTGTAAAGAATATGGAAATTGACCAAAGCCTGTGGACAAACAGCTACCCTGCTGTCCTGATTATTGACAAGTCCTCCATAGAAGAACCTCAAAGTACAATTTGTATCCAGATGTTAATTTTTCCCTATCTCCTCTTATCCCCACCTTCCACAGTGTTCAGCATACCATTGGTAGGTTTCTTCTTCCCTAGTTCTCAACAGCCCTTGCCCCAGAGTTTTCCTTTCCTGGCAATCTGTTGTCAGAAATGTCCACTGTATGTGGCACCGGCTCTTTTGTTCAATTGGCTTGTAGAGCACTGCATTTATTCTTCTGTGCACGACAGATATAACCTACCATATGTTTATTTCCACTGGGTCACCCTGCCATCTGGACGATGGAAGCTTATGCCCCAGGGAAGACACAGCCATAAGCCAATTTACATTAAGACACAGATTCAAGACACACAGTCGAAGTGTGGGCACAGAGCTGCCTCCAGCTGACAGTGCCACCAGACTCTGATTGATTTCACCCACAATACATGGAGGTTCCCTTGTCTCACAGACAGGGGCCAAGACATTATTTAGGCTGCATGACTAATCCAGTTGTCTACCCCCTTGCTGCACTCATCTTTATTTGATCTGAGAGCACCAAGTCCAGGATAATAGTTACAGGCGCCCCCTTCCCTGCCCCAACCTCTGTCCACCTCCCTCGGGCTTTCTTTGAAAGGAACCCAAAGGCACTATGCCTATCGATTAGCAATTTTTAAATGGCCTTTCTTGGCATTTCTTTGACCATTAAAAATTGTTTAAAGATTATAGGGCTGGCCACCATCATAAAAATTAAATTTATTTAGTGCCAGTTTTTCACAATCTCTCCTGCCCTCTCAAAACATAATGGGAGAAGAAGGGTATAGACTAGCTTTTAGTGATCTACTTTCTGTCTCTTGTCCAAAGCAAAATTGCTGCTGTCTCTATTTTTTTTTTTAATGGCATCAGATATGGAAAGAATGGGCTTCCCAGGTGGTACTAGCGGTAAAAAAACTGACTGCCAGTGAGGGAGACAAGAGACGTGGGTTCAGTCCCTGGGTCGGGAAGATCCCCTGGAGGAGGGCATGGCAACCCACTGCAGTATTCTTGCCTGAAGAATTCCACGGACAGAGGAGCCTGGTGGGGTACAGTCCACAGGGTGGTAGAAAGTCTGACACGACTGAAGAGACTTAGCACTCAGGCACGCCTGGAAAGGTCTCAATATTTTCAGCAATCAAAATACTATCCAAAATATTCCTCTGGAGCCCAGAAGTAGGGAGGAGTCGAGGAGCCTATCAGCCGTCACTGTTTGCTAGCCGCTCTTGGAGAGACCTCTCTGCTCACTGTGGATCCGGAGTTCTGTTGTTCAGACCACTGGCATTCTCTGTACTGCTAAGACACACACCTTCCAATAGAGGTTTTCTCATAGCCCCATGGCCTTCTGCAGGAAACGCATGCGCATGCATCAAAAGCAGCTTTGTTGATAGGATACACACACGCACATTTCATTTATTTTCTTTTAATCAGCTTTGAAATATTTCACAAGCTTTTTCCAAATCTAGTCTTAATAAGAACCCTCTGGGGGGCATCTTCTGTGAGCTCAAGTACATACATTCCTAATATCTAGCACAGAACATGACACATAGTAATTCTCAATAAATATCTATATCTTTATTTGTCTATTTAAATAAAACAAATGGTGGTTGTTTTTGCATCCCCAGTGCCTGGCTCGTTTCTCATGCATGGTAGGCATTCAATGAAAGTTTGATGAATGAATGAATGAGTGTATCATGGCAAACAACCCAGGTTATGTATGTTAACACTTTTTTAATGTCAGACACACCTAAGACAAGCTGACTCCGGGGCTCCTTTCAGAATCAGGCCAAAGCTGCCATCCGAGGAACTTTCCCAGAAATCACATCCCCCCACCCCTCCGCCCCATTTGCCTCTTCCCTATCATGCTGCTCCCACTCCCATAACAGTTTATTAATAAATTAGCAACATCTGGAGGTGGGTGGGAAGTGTCAATAGTTAGGACCAAGGGATGGATGCTGTGTCAGGAGATCAGTACAAAGACTGACCCAGCCCCTAGAAGGCCCCCTCACCTCTTCCCCTTCCCTCCTCAGTGGACATCAGTCCCAGCCAGTCACTGTCTTCCAGATTTGATTTCCACCCGCTGTCCATTGCTTCCCTGGTGGCTCAGACAGTAAAGTGTCTGCCTGCAATGCAAAAGACCTGGGTTTGATCCCTGGGTTGGGAAGATCCCCTGGAGAAGGAAATGGCAACCCACTCCAGTACTCTTGCCTGGAAAAAACCCACGGACAGAGGAGCCTGGTAGGCTACAGATGGGGTCGCAAAGAGTCGGACACAACTGAGCGACTTTACTTTCCTTCTTTCACTCTCCATTGCTACTTAGTCTCCCCCAATCACCACCACTTGCTGCTTCCTAAACACATTACCACCCTTGAATGCTGACTTCCCCTCCTGCCTATAACATTCTTTCCTATCACCATCAAACCTGTGACTCATCTGATGGACCCAGCCTCTCGGGTTGGGCTGAGTCTTTAACTTGTTCTGTCTCTAGAGAAAGGTGAGAGAATAGACATAACCACCTGGGAAGACATCAGACAAG
Source organism: Redunca redunca (assembly GCA_006410935.1). NCBI lineage: Eukaryota > Metazoa > Chordata > Mammalia > Artiodactyla > Bovidae > Redunca > Redunca redunca. The sequence continues at coordinate 81,852 of SJYQ01005249.1, forward strand.
TGGAGTACCTGTTAAGAAAAAGCAGAGGAGCCCCTTCTCCCTGTCCAAATGGAAGAAAGGTACAAATGGAAAAGAAAGGGTACAAATGGAAGAGGCCAATGCTGGAATGAGAAGTGCTGGCTGCTTCAACTCTTTTTAAAAACACTTATTTTTTTAAATTTTTATTTACTTACTTAAGGCTGTGCTGGGACGTCATTGCTGCACTCAGGCTTTCTCTAGCTGCAGCAGAGTGGGGGCTACTCTTCATTGCTGTGGACCAGTTTCTCACTGCAGTGGCTTCTTTTGTTGCCGAACACTTCTTTAGGGTACTTAGGCTTCGGTAGTGGCAGCATGTGGGCTCAGTAGTCGTGGCTCTCGGGCTTAGTTGCTCTGCAGCATGCGGAATCTTTCCGGACCAGGGATCAAACCTGTGTCTCCTGCACCAGCAGGAGGATTCTTAGCCACTGGACCACCAGTGAAGGCCTCAACTCCTTTTTTAATTTAGAAAAGCAAATCCACTCAGACAGATTCTAAGTTATAAAATGAATTCTTAGTCTTCCCCCATCTTCTTTCCCTACAAGGAACCTGTCCTGCCTACTTTGCAGAAGGTCCACACTATGTTGGAGGCAGCACCATCACTGCCATTCAGTTAACTGAACTTGGTCATAGTAATTTCCCATGAGCAATCTGGATCCCAATCTCCAGGAATATGGTGGCTTCACCAAACTGGTTTAGGATGTTATATGATGAATTCTGCTTTGTAGGCCACTACAAAGTCAACATGGAGAATGGCAACCCACTCCAATATTCTTGCCTGGGAAATCCCACGGACAGAGGAGTCTGGCAGGCTAGTCCGTGGGTCACAAAGAGTTGGACACAACTTAACGACTAAACAACAACAGCAAAGTCAGTATGGCTAGAGACAGAAGATCTGCTCAGTTCAGTTCAGTCACTCAGGCACTTTGTGACCCAATGGACTGCAGCATGCCAGGCCTCCCTGTCCATCATCAACTCCCGGAGCTTACTCAGACTTATGTCCATCAAGGTGGTGATGCCATCCAACCATCTCATCCTCTGTTGTCCACTTCTCCTTCTGTCTTCAATCTTTCCCAGTATCAAGGTCTTTTCCAAAGAGTCGATTCTTTGCATCAGGTGGCCAGAGTATTGGAGTTTCAGCTTCAGCATCAGTTCTTCCAATGAACATTCAGGACTGATCTCCTTTAGGATGGACTGGTTGGATCTCCTTGCAGTCCAAGGGACTCTCAAGAGTCTTCTCCAACACCACAGTTCAAAACCATCAATTCTCCAGCACTCAGCCTTCTTTATAGTCCAACTCTCACATTCATCCATACATAACTACTGGAAAAATCATAGCTTTGACTACATGGACATTTGTCAGCAAAGTAATGTCTCTGCTTTTTAATATGCTGTCTAGGTCGGTCATAGCTTTTCTTCCAAGGATCAAGTGTCTTTTAATTTCATGGCTGCAGTTACCATCTACAGTGATTTTGGAGCCACAAAAAAATAAAGTCTCTCACTGTTTCCATTGTTTCCCCATCTATTTGCCATGAAGTGATGAGACCAGATGCCATGATCTTAGCTTTTTGAATGTTGAGTTTTAAGCCAACATTTTTACTCTCCTCTTTCACTTTCATCAAGAGGCTCTTTAGTTCCTCTTCACTTTCTACCATAAGGGTGGTATCATCTGCATATCTGAGGTTATTGATATTTCTCCCGGCAATCTTGATTCCAGCCTGTGTTTCTTCTAGTGCAGCGTTTCTTATGAGGTACTCTGCATATAAGTTAAATAAGCAGGGTGACAATATACAGCCTTGACATACTGCTTTCCCAATTTGGAACCAGTCTGTTGTTCCATGTCTAGTTCTAACTGTTGGTTCTTGACCTGCATACAGATTTCTCGGGAGGTGCGTAAGGTGATCTGGTATTCCCATCTCTTGAAGAATTTTCCACAGTTTGTTGTGATCTACACAGTCAAAGGCTTTGGTGTAGTCAATAAAGCAGAAATAGATGTTTTCCTGGAACTCTTTTGCTTTTTCAGTGATCCAGTGGATGTTGGCAATTTGATTTCCGCTTCCTCTGTCTTTTCTAAATACAGCTTGAACATCTAGAAGTTCATGTTTCACACACTGTTGAAGCCTGGCTTGTAGAGTTTTGAGCATTACTTTGCTAGTGTGTGATAAGTGCAATTGTGTGGTAGTTTGAACATTAATTGGCATTGCCCTTCTTTGGGACTGGAATGAAAACTGACATTTTCCAGTCCTGGGGCCACTGCTGAGTTTTTCGATTTAGGGTCACCTGATGCAGTCATGCAAATTCTCCCTGATCCTCTCTGTTTTGACTTGAAGAGTTGAGAGTAAAGCTGTATTGGAATCTGTTTCTTTCTGAACAGTGTTCAATCATCTTATCATGTACCACTCCCCTCATTTGTAATAGTAACACAAGGAAGTGGAGCCAGTTGGCCTGTTGGTTAGTTTGCCTGCCCTGCCACGTGTCTCTTTAGGGAGTGTGATCCCCTTCTAATGGACCCAGGCCATGTCAATTAAATCAGAAGTGAGGACCCAAGTGAAGACAGGCCTGAGCTGGGAAAAAGGATTTGGAAATACAGGGGGCCTCGTGGGGTCTAGGGCCTTCTCAAGGTCTAGTCCAGTCAGTCTCTGTTGGGTAATTGAACTGAGAAATGATGCAAAGCTGAGGCTGGGGCAACCACATTAGTTCAAAAGAAAATGAAGGGGGGTGTGCTGGTCAGAGAGGGGGAAGACATCCAGAGGGAGGCAGAGATGCAAAAGTGTGGCCCCAGCAAGATGGAAGAGTTATCTAGCTGCCCTTGTCCCCTCAGTGTCCTGGTGAAAATCCCCACCCTCGGGGTCCATGACACACTCCATGTCCTTTAACAAATCCCCCTCTTTGTTTAAGTGAGTTTTAGTAGGCTTAATTCCAGAAAAGAAAAAAGGAGAAAATTCCTGAGATAGGAACATGAAGGTATTGGGCTCTGGTTTTTAAGTTTGTTTGAATATCACCTCAAAGACAGGGGAGTATTCATTAACCGTGATTTCTGACTTCTCTACATTACACAATTATCCTTTCTTGGTAGATAAGGGAAAAGTGATCCTTGTTTAAAATAGATTGTGTAGCCTTTGGTCATTTTAGGAAATACTCTCAGATTAGATAACAGAATTCCTGATTTTCCAGACAACTCAACAGGGTCCCGTAGACTCTCAAATCAACAGATCTACTAAGCATGACTGCACCATGTTGTGAGCCAATAAATTCACAGAACATAAAACCTTGCAGATGAGAGAGGGAGTGGAGAAATATGCTTATCTCCCTTTTGAGTGAGCCTCAATTTCAGAACAAACTTAGGAGAGTGCCAAGAATAACTTGATTATTCTCCCGGTGATGAAATGCACTTTCCAGCAATAGTGAGCCCTTCCCACCCGTACTGGGTTACGATGTCAACATGGCTTAGTTATTCTCACGCCAACTTGAGGTCTGGCCTAATTATTTAAGTGCCAATGTGAGAGCTCAGTCCTCAGTTTCTCTTTCAGAAGCAAGGGCATGACCACCCTGACAAACGAACTACCACCTACTGTCAAACATCTCTCCACGGGAGACTTAACCAATGCCATCTGAGCTGTAATGCTTTCTCTTCCGGAATTTGATGTAGCATTTCACACATACATTTGAGTTGTTTGCCAGTCTCTGGCAATTTCCAAGTTTCCCACAGATTAATGAAAAATCCAGCGGTTTCCAACTATTTGGAACAGAGTTATATGTGATAAAATTAGAACAGAAGGGAATCTTTATCCAATTTCTCTAGTAGTCAGATTTTGGAACATATTGGGAAGAAAAGTTGCAAGCTCAATTGTCTAAAGATTTTTTAAAAAGAAGGAAAAGAAAGAAAGCTTTGTATTAAATTTCTGAGAATGCCTTTTCCAAACAGAGAGAGCTAAAAAGCTATTCTTTGATTAAACAGGTATGATCTCATTCTGCCTTCCTAATCCAGCCTGGGAGTATTTTTAGTGAAAGGTGAGCAGCTAAGGCTCACATGTAGGACTTTTAGACATCTTGATGATCTCAGAGCTGCAGCTAAACAAACGTGCTATGAAGGTGAAGGCCCTCAAACTATACTTGCTGAAGGACCACTGCTTGTTTGTTGGCTTAAAGTCTTTCACAGAATCATTTCAACAGTCCTCAAACAATTGGGAAATAGCAGCCCACTCCAGTATCCTTGCCTAGAAAATCCCACGGATGGAGGAGCCTAGTGGGCTACAGTCCATGGGGTCGCAAAGAGTCGGACACAACTGAGCAACTTCAACTTCATGGATATGGAGAGAGGGAGGGAGGGATGGAAGGAAACATCTACACTCCCCACCCTTTACAAAATTTAACTCAAATCATACACCTAAATGCAACATCTAAAAACTTCTAGAAAATGAAATATGACACCAAAAACTATGATGAAGAGAAAAACTGATGAATTAGAGTTCATCAAAAGTCAGAACTTCTACTCTTCAAAAGGTACTGTTGTGAGAATGAAAAGACAAGAGAGTCTGGGGAAAAAATGTTTGCAAAGCACATGGGATAAAGCCCTTGTATCCAAAATACATAAAGGAGTCTCACTACTCAATAACAGGAACTATCTAATTTTTTTAATCAGCAAAATATATGAACAGACACTTCACTCCTCCTGTATGGCACAGGGAACTCTGAAGATACTCAGATAACAAATAATCACATAAAAGATGTTCAATATCATTAGTAAAATACAAATAAAAACCATAATCAGAGTCTATTCAGCCAATCAAAAGTTGAAATTTAAGAAGCCAACTGTATAACCAGCACAAGGATATGGAGCCCTGGAACTCTGATACCTTGCTGGCTGCAATGTAAGATGGTACAGCCGTCTTGAAAAAGTTCTGCAGTGTCTGATAAAATTAAACATAGATTTGTCCTATGACCCAGCAATCCCCTCCAAGGTATTCACTCAAGTGCAGTGTTCCCCTATGTTCATGCAAAAATCTAGACAGGAATATCCAGAGTGGCTTTTTTCAAAATTGCCAAAAACTAGGAACACCTGAAATGTCTCTCTGCTGGGGAACTCACACACTGAGAGGACCATGGGATACTACTCTGCAAATGAAAAGAAACAAAGTAATGACAGGCATAACAACGTGGAGGAACCTCCAATAAACCATGCTCTGAGAAGTCAGATTCAAAATACTGAATGGCAAATCGGCCATGCGTAAAATGGGCAGCTAGTGGGAAGCAGCTGTCTAGGAGCCGCTGTACAGGGCTCAGCTCAGCACAGGGAGCTCAGGTCAGTGCTCTGCGGGGACCTGGTTTGGGGTGGGGAGATGGGAGAAGGGGGATAGGGAGGTCTAAGATGGAGGGGATATACACATAGCCGATTTACTTCATTGTACAGCAGAAAATAACACAGTATTATAAAGCAATTATACTCCAATTTAAAAATTTAATAAAATCAAATCTTTATGCTGTACACCTGAAGTCAATATAATGTTATATGTCAACTATATCTCAATTTAAAATATATTTTTAAAAATAACATATAAAAGCTACATAACGGATGACTTCATTTATATGGTGTTTTTGCAAAAGCAAACTATAGGGACAGAAAACAGATCAATGATTGCTAAGGGCTGGAGATGGTGAAAGAGCTTGATTACAAAGGGGCAACAAGACATTTTAGGGCATGATGGAACTCTTCTATATCTTCACTGTAGCTACAAAACTGTATACATTTGCCAAAACTCACACTAAAAAGGGTGATTTTACTGTGGTAGATCATACCTTAATTCTTAAACNACAGGCGTAACAACGTGGAGGAACCTCCAATAAACCATGCTCTGAGAAGTCAGATTCAAAATACTGAATGGCAAATCGGCCATGCGTAAAATGGGCAGCGAGTGGGAAGCAGCTGTGTAGGAGCCGCTGTACAGGGCTCAGCTCAGCACAGGGAGCTCAGGTCAGTGCTCTGCGGGGACCTGGTTTGGGGTGGGGAGATGGGAGAAGGGGGATAGGGAGGTCTAAGATGGAGGGGATATACACATAGCCGATTTACTTCATTGTACAGCAGAAAATAACACAGTATTATAAAGCAATTATACTCCAATTTAAAAATTTAATAAAATCAAATCTTTATGCTGTACACCTGAAGTCAATATAATGTTATATGTCAACTATATCTCAATTTAAAATATATTTTTAAAAATAACATATAAAAGCTACATAACGGATGACTTCATTTATATGGTGTTTTTGCAAAAGCAAACTATAGGGACAGAAAACAGATCAATGATTGCTAAGGGCTGGAGATGGTGAAAGAGCTTGATTACAAAGGGGCAACAAGACATTTTAGGGCATGATGGAACTCTTCTATATCTTCACTGTAGCTACAAAACTGTATACATTTGCCAAAACTCACACTAAAAAGGGTGATTTTACTGTGGTAGATCATACCTTAATTCTTAAACTGGTAGAAAAATCCTTCACAGACCAACACTATTGTACAATACAGTAAAAATTAGTATCTAGAAAAATAAAGCAAAAAAGAGCTGAAGCTCCAATATTTGGGCCACCTGATGAAAGAGCTAATGTCGGAAAAGACCCTGATTCTGGGAAAGATTGGAGGCAAAAGGAGAAGGGGGTGGCAGAGGATGAGATGCTTAGATAGCATCACAGACTCAATGGACATGAATTTGAGCAAAGTTTTGAGATAGTGGAGGACAGAAGAGCCTGGTGGGTTGTGGTCCATGGGGGTCACAAAGAGTTGGACAAAATTTAGCCACTGAACAACAAAATACAAGTCCAAACTCTTTATTATTAGATTTGATGGACATAAAGTTTCTTTTGTCAAAATGTAAATTGCTAAATACCCATTCTCATGTTCTGAACTTAGTGCATTACAGTGAAAGCAGGTTTGCAGACCGGCCGCAGTCTGCAGACTGTCCTCAGTAGCTCAGCTGTAGAGGACATTTATTGATGGAACCCATTGCCACTTGGAATCCACTGCTACTCCCCAACAGCACCCAGTCTCATTGTGGGTAATTTCCTCCCCACTTCATACAATCTGCCAGGACAACTGTGGAGGCATGGTTAATCTAGGATGTGATGGAGGAGACCCACAGCCTGAAGTCCCAGGGAAGAGTCTCAGTTCTGGTCTCAATGCAGTCTGCTGGAAGAACTCCCTCTTGTTCAGGGAAGATCAGTCTTTCATTCTATTTAAGCCTTCAGCTGACTGAATGGGACCCACCCACATTATGTAGCATGATCTGCTGCACTCAAAGTCCACCGAATTAAATGTAAATCTCCTCCAGAAAACATTCTCACAGAAACATGTAGAATAATGTTTGACCAAATATCTGGATATCATGGTCCAGCCAAGATGACTCATGAAATTAACCATCACAGGTGAGTTTTAATCTTAGTTTATAGAGGAAACAACTGAGGCTCAGAGAGGTGAAGCAGCATCCCCAAGCAGGCAGCGCAGTTGAGGTGGAATCCAGTCCATGTCCTCTCATGATGCTTTATGCTGAGTCTATAGGGCCTAGCTGGGTGAATAGGATATTGTGAACCAGAAAGAGGGTTTGTGTCTGTATAGCCTCCACGGTAATCACAGTGTCTCACCATAGGATTGCTTAATATATACAATTCAGGGGTGAGTGGGTGGAGAAATGGTGGGTGGGTAGATGGATGGATGAGTGAATGAATGAAATAAAAAAGAAAATCATCACTCTGGTGATTATGAATACCAAATGGAGCCAATTCCTGGTATTTCTTCACATCTGGCTCGGCTCTCAAAGTGGGCTGCTCAAAACAGTTACCACTAGGCTGTAATATTTGAAAGCTGCTAAGAGAGTAAACATTAAAAGTCTTCATCACAAGAAAAAATCTTTGTCTGTGGTGATGAATGTTAACTAGACATGCTATGATCCTTTCATAATGTATCCGAAGATTGTCATGTTGTACACTTGAAACTTATACAGTGTTAAAATGAAAATATTTAATAATTTATATTAGATCAAGGACTTCCCAGGTGGTCCAGTGGTTAGGAGCCCACCTGCCGATGAAGGGGACAGATTCAGCCCCTGGTCCGGGAAGATGCCACGTGCCACGGAGCAGCTAAGCCCAAGAGCCGCAACTGCTAACGCCCACGTGCCCGGAGCCCGTGCTCCGCAATGAGAGGAGCCCGTGCCCTGCAACTAGAACAGCTCCTGCTCACAACTGGAGAAAGCCCAGCGCAGCCAAAAATAAAATAAATGACATTTTTTCAAATATTAAATAAAAATTCAGTTTCTCCATTGCACCAGCCACGTTTCACCCACTCCACAGCCACGCGTGGTGAGCAGCTACGTGTCGGACAGCACAGAGACAGCGTCCGCCGTCACAGGAAACTCCACTGGACAGTGCTTCCCTGCAGAGATGCTGGTCCTCCCGTCGCAGGGCTGCCTGGCCCGTCTCTGTGGACATCGTCCTTGTACTCGGCAGATGAATTAGGAGAAACTATGTAACTCTGAGCCCAGCCAACCTGTCCCTGGCCAAGGCCCTGCTTACACAACCCAGACCTGTGGGGACCTGGCCCCCTGGTGACAGTTCCTGCCTGAGGGATGCTGGGGAGTCGCCGCCATTGACATCTGGCTCCTTCAAACTCTAAACATCTAACAAGCTCCAGATGCACAAGTCCTAGATTTAAAGTCCTGTCAATATGGACACCAGGGCCCGAAATGAAACACTTGGCATTCAATTTGACTAAAATGTTCAACTCACAATTTATTGGTTCAATAAAATGTGAACGCTAACAGCCAGTTTTTAGGTTGGAGCCTCCGTTCTTGTGTACATGTGTGTATGAAGAGATAAATACAAGTTTTCAAGACAAAACTATTAATACGAGCACAGCTAAAAACTGGCCTTCCAAAGAGAGCTTTAGTGATTATAGTCATTTTTAATGGGCCCAAAACGTGATTCTTGCAGAATGCATTGTCACACAAAACGCTTTTCTGAGCTGAGTGATAGAATAAAATTGTCGATAAACCACAATGCCTGTGAAGAGTGAAGACATGCTGGCAGAAACGACTGGACCCATCAGCAAATACGAGCCTTCCCAAAGGCTGTGACCTCATCCCTGAGAACTTTCCTCTGGAAGGGCCAGTGGGAATGTGCCAAGATGCAAAGGAGGGGCCTTCATGAAGAGCGAAGTATGGCAAGCACTGGAGCTGTGGAGGGGGTTAGAAAGCAATAAAAGTTATATTAAATGCCTGACTCAAGCACAACAGTTGAAAACAAAACAAAACGTGCCTCTCCCAATCAACAGAGTCATAAACTACTTTAGCTCTCTGACACCAACGTCACCTCTCCCTCTCCTGTTTAAAATGTAAACATGGGAAGGTGAATAGATTTATTTTTCCCTATTCCTTTCACTAACTACCACTAGAAAAGCCCAAACCTGATACACAAAACAGACTCTGAAATGTAGAGAGAAAGCAAAATGTTAGGGAGCTCAGGACCCCAGGAACAAAACCGGGGGTAAGTTTCCTGGGTTGTCTTTGGTCTCACGTATCTCTGACTGGGAGCTGAAGAAGCTAGCAACCCAGAAGCAGCAGCAGATGGGAGCCAAAATGCCAACAAAGGTCTGCTCTCCTTAGCCAAAAGAGCAGGAACAGGGCAGCCTAGTAAGACGGATAACTTAAGCAATAACTGCCCTAATCCAACCAACAAAGGCTGCCACCCATGCCAACAAAGGCTGAGGGAAGCCTAGACACTCACCTTCCGGAGGTTGTAATGGAACTTACAAGTAAGTGATCTCCTCCCTGAGAACTTCCCCAAGCAAGGAAGCAGGACTTTCCTCCCTGCTGAAGGATTACAAGTCCTACCCTTACTCCTAGACACAGAGACCACAGGGAGAGCCTGGACCTCCACCCACAGCCAGCAGTAATGAGGCCTCCCTGCCTGGCCCACAAGGGGGATGGCACAGGAGACCCAGTGCAGAGTCAGGATGGGTGTGGTGGCCACTGTCACTGGCGGTGACAAGGCCACTCATGCTGTCAGTGAAGACCACGTGGGGAGCAGTGACAAGACAGCCCTGCCTCCCCTCCCAGCCAGAGAGGCATCAGGCGGGGCATCGCAGCCCCACTGCCCACCTGCAGCTACAAGGAGAGACCTTGGGTGTCAACAGAGGCACAGTGGTGAAAGCCAGACTTCCACTGGCTAAGAATGAGGTGTGTTCTCTCCTTCACTGGCTGAAGTGGCAACAGAGGAAGTCAGCTAAAACAGAAGGTCTGAATGAGATTCAGAGTCTCACAGCATAGAACCTAAAATGTCCAGGCTTCCACCAAAGATCACTCATCATACCAAGAACCAGGAAGACTACCAACTGAAAAAGACAGTCAACAGATGCCAACAACACTGGGATGACAGAAATGTTTGAACTGTCTGACAAAGGTGTTAATAGAGCCGTCATCAAATGCTTCACTAAGCAATTATGAACATAGTTGAAAGTAATGAAGAAAGTAGAGTCGCAGTAGAGAAATAGAAATACTCGTTAAAGAAACAGAAAATATTAAGAAAAAACCAACAGAAATTTTAGAATCTCAGATGTCTTTCCAACCGTGTTACATCCATGATATGTGGATGTGGGATATTATTAGGTGACGCTAGTGGTAAAGAACGTACCTGCCAATGCAGGAGATGTAAGAGATATAAGAACCCAGGTTAGATCCCTGGGTTTGGAAGATCCCCCAGAGGAGGGCATGGCAACCCACTCCAGTATTCTTGCCTGGAGAATCCCATGGACAGAGGAGCCTGGCAGGCTATAGGGTCTCACAGAGTCAGACAGACAAGGCTGAAGCAACTTAGCATGCACATAAAAAGGAATGTACTGTTGATACACGTAGCAACCTGGATGAATCCCCAAAGAATTATACTGAATGGCAAAGACATCAGTGTGTAAAAGGTTATACGCTATTTGATTCCATCTATATAAAGTTCTTGAAATGAAAAAAAAAAGTGAAGGACAGATTCATGGTTGTCAAAAGTTAAGGAAGGGGTAAGGGTGGAAGGGAAGTGGGTGTGGCTATGAAAGGACAACCTAGGGATATCCAGGTGGTGATAGAAGTGTTGTATACAATTGTCTCCCTTCAGTTCAGTTCAGTTCAGTTGCTCAGTCGTGTCCAACTCTTTGCAACCCCATGAATCGCAGCACACCAGGTCTCCCTGTCCATCACCATCTCCCAGAGTTCACTCAGACTCACATCTATCGAGTTGGTGATGCCATCCAGCCATTTCATCCTCTGTCGACCCCTTCTCCTCCTGCCCTCAATCCCTCCCAGCATCAGAGTCTTTTCCAATGAGTCAACTCTTCGCATGAGGTGGCCAAAGTACTGGAGTTTCAGCTTTAGCATCATTCCTTCCAAAGAAATCCCAGGGCTGATCTCCTTTAGAATGGACTGGTTGGATCTCCTTGCAGTCCAAGGGACTCTCAAGAGTCTTCTCCAACACGACAGTTCAAAAGCATCAATTCCTCGGTGCTCAGCCTTCTTCACAGTCCAACTCTCACATCCATACATGACCACTGGAAAAACCATAGCCTTGACTAGATGGACCTTTGTTGGCAAAGTAATATCTCTGCTTTTGAATATGCTATCTAGGTTGGTCATAACTTTTCTTCCAAGGAGTAAGCATCTTTAATTTCATGGCTGCAATCACCATCTGCAGTGATTTTGAAGACCGAAAAAACAAAGTCTGACACTGTTTCCACTGTTTCCCCATCTATTTCCCATGAAGTGATGGGACCAGATCCCATGATCTTCGTTTTCTGAATGTTGAGTGGAATAGGTCCCAACACCCTTCAGGAGAGCCCTGAAACCGTGGACAATACCTAACTATGTTTTTTCATATATATGCAGTTTAATTTATAAATTAGGCACAATAAGAGACTAACAACAATAATGAATAATAAAATAACAATTATAACAATATACTGTAATGAAAGTTATTTGAATGAGGTCTCTCTCTCAAAATACCTTATTGTACAAATTTAATGCCTTTCCCATCTGTAAGGGCTTACCATGTACTATGGTCATAATTTTGCAGTTTGAGATGGACAGCAAAACAAACACAAATTTCTTTTTTTCTCCACAGTTTCACAGATAGAAGATTTGCTTGGACTGAAGATCTTAGCAGCCTCACTATATGATTGTTTCTCTATCCTTATTGAGAACTTTCCTCTTTTCACTTCCAGGAAACACTTTAAGGCTATTCTTTGGCATATCCAAATTGCCAGCATCACTACTCTTGTGCTTTGGAGCCACTGGTAAATAAAATAAAGGTGACTTGAACACAAGCATCTGTGATACCAGACAGTTGATCTGATAATTGAGATGGTCTCTAAGTGACTAAGGGGCAGAATATGCTGGACAAAGGAGTGATTCACATCCCACGCAGGACTGACCAGGGTGTGAGATTTCACAATATGACTCAGAAAGTGAAAGTGGTAGTCTTTCAGTCACGTGGGACTCTTTGCAACCCCATGGATTGTAGCCCGCCAGGCTCCTCTGCCCATGGGATTCTCCAGGCAAGAATACTGTAGAATCTCCTTCTCCGGGAGATCTTCCAGACTCAGGGATTGAACCCGGGTTTCCTGCATTGCAGTTCAGATTACTGTCTGAACCTCCAGGGAAGCCCATATGACTCAGAACAGCACACAATTTAAAACTGATGAATTGATTATTTCTGGAATTTCCCATCTAAGATTTTTCAGACTGAGGCAGACCGTTGGTAACTGAAACCCCAGAAAGCAAAATGGTGGGAGCACAGTATCATGAAACTAAACCAGTTTCTTACACCATTTACAAAAATTAACTCCACGTGAATTAAAGGCTTGACTGTGTGACCTGAAGCCATGAAACTCCTAGAGGAAAACACAGGCAGTGAGTCCATGACATCTGCCTCAGTGACGATGGTTTGGATATGACTCCAAAAGCAAAGGCAACAAAAGCAAAAATAAACAAGTGAGACTACATCAGACTAAAAACTTCTGCACAACAAAGGAAACCAGCAACAAAGTGAAAAGGCAACCTATTGAATGAGAGAAGATATTTGTAAATCATATATTTGACAAGGAGTCAATATCTAAAATATACAAAGAACGCATACAACACGATAGCAAAAAAGAATCCAATTAAAAAATGAGCAGAGGATCTGAACAGGTATTTCTTCAAAGAAGATATACAAATGGCCAACAGGTATATGCAAAGATGCACAACATCACTAATCACTAAAGAAATACAAATCCCAGGTCACAGTGAAATATCACCTCACACCTGTTAGGATGGATGTATTATTATCAAAACGACAAGTAATAATAAGTGTTGGTGAGAATGTGGAGGAAAGAGAACACTTGTGTATTGTTGGTGGGAATTTAAATTGGTACAGCCACTATGGAAAACAATATAGAGGTCCCTCAAAAAATTAAAATAGAACTACTATACAATGTAGCAATTCCACTTCTGTGTATTTATTCAGAGAAAAGGAAAGCACTGACTCAAAAAGATATATGCACTCCCATATCTCAGTTCAGTTCAGTTCAGTCGCTCAGTCGTGTCCAACTCTTTGCGACCCCATGAATCCCAACACACCAGGCCTCCCTGTCCATCACTGACTCCCGGAGTTCACTCAGACTCACATCCATCGAGTCAGTGATGCCATCCAGCCATCTCATCCTCGGTCGTCCCCTTCTCCTCCTGCCCCCAATCCCTCCCAGCATCAGAGTCTTTTCCAATGAGTCAGCTCTTNATTTTGGAGCCCCCAAAAACAAAGTCTGACACTGTTTCCACTGTTTCCCCATCTATTTCCCATGAAGTGATGGGACCGGATGCCATGATTTTGTTTTCTGAATGTTGAGCTTTAAGCCAACTTTTTCCCATATCTACTGCAGCACTATTTACAATAGCCAAGATACGAAAGAACTTGTGTCCTTCAGTGGACAAATGGGTGAAAATGTGGTTCCTGCTGTTGTCGTTTAGTTACTAAGCGTATCTGGAGGAAGTCATATTGGGGTTATTGCTGTTGCTGTTGTTTAGTTGCTAAATTGTGTTCGACTCTTTTGCGATCCCATGAACTGTATATAGCCTGCCAGGCTCCTCTGTCCGGAGGATTATCAGGCAAGAATACTGGAGTGGGTTGTCATTTCCTTCTCTAGGGGATCTTCCTAACCCAGGGATCAAACCTGCATCTCCTGCATTCGGAGGCAGATTCTTCTTACCTCTGAGCCATCAGGAAAGCCCCCAAATGTGATAATACAATAGAATATTACTAAGCCACTTCAAAAAATGAAACCTTGCCCTTTGCCACAACACTGTTGGAGCTTGAGGGCATTAAGCTTCGTGAGATAAGTCAGATAAAGAAAGACAAAAACTAGATGATCTCACTTCCATGTGGAATGAAAAAAACAAAAATAATAAAATGATCGTAGATAGAGCAGACTGGTGGTTGCCAGAGATGGAGGGTGGACAGTGGGTGAGATGGGTGAAGGGTGTCAAAAGGTACAAATTTCCAGTTTTAAAATATGTAAATCTTAGGGATATAATAATGTACAGCATGGTGATGATGGTTAATAATACCGTGTTGCATATTTGAAAGTTGCTAAGAGAGTAAACATTAAAAGTCTTCACCACAAGAAAAAAATCTTTGTGGTGAGGAATGTTAACTAGACATGCTGTGATCCTTTCATAATGTATCCGAAGATCGTCATGTTGTATACCTGAAACTTACACAGTGTTAAATGTCGACGATACCTCAAAAAGAAAAGCTCTATATCTTGGCTGTATCAGTGCCAATATACTCATTCCAAATTGTCGTCCTGAACTATAGTTTCACAAGATGCTGCCTTCAGGAGCTATCTCTATATTATTGTAGCTCTTGTTGCTCAGTCACTCAGTCATAAGCAACTCTTTGCAACCCCATGAACTGCAGCATACCAGGCCTCCCTGTCCTTCGCCATCTCCTGGAGCTTGCTCAAACTCATGTCCATCGAGTCAGTGATGCCATCCAACCATCTCATCCTCTGTCATCCCCTTCTCCTCCTGCTTTCAATCTTTCCCAGCATCAGGATCATTCCAAATGAGTCAGCTCTTCGCATCAGGTAGCCAAAGTATTAGAGCTTCAGCTTCAGCATAAGTCCTTCCAGTGAATATTCAGGACTAATTTCCTTCAGGATGGATCGGTTGGATCTCCTTGCAGTCCAATGGACTCTCAAGAGTCTTCTCCAACACCACAGTTCAGAAGCATCAATTCTTTGGCTCTCAGCCTTCTTTATGATCCAACTCTCACAACTCTAGGTAAATCCATGATTAACTCAAAATTAAAATTTTTAATTTAAAAACTGTCATTAGTGAAAATTCTAAGGTAAACAATTTCATAAATTATAACCAAGTATCTAGTGATTTTGTACTCACTGCCCTCCAGTCAAATACATGTATTCATTAAAGTACAATATTTACTATTACAAAACTGTACTGACTGACAATGGAGTACAAGATTCACTCTCAGTTCGCGGAAACAGCTCTGGTGTGTAGACAAAGGACAGAAGAAGGTCTAAGAAAATACAGCTGTACTTCTTTTCTAGATATTCACTTCAACGTCATGCTTACGCTTCTTAATAATAAGGAGAGCTTAATCTTTAATTAATGCACTCATCCAAAAGTTTCCTATGCTTACCAAGTGTCTAAGTGTATATTTATTTCATTTGCTATTTCAAACCCTTTGAGAACAGGAGGTCTTGACTGGTCAGTCACTAAGTCTCTCTCCACCCCCACCCTCAGCTCCAACATTTGGAAGCCTAGGTCCCCCTCCCACTGTCATCTGAGAACAGCCTGTTATGGATAGAATAGTACCTTGGGATCAGAGCAAAATAACACCATTATCTTGTCATTAACAGATAATGCCTGTTCCTTTAAATCAATATTACTGATATAGTTAGTACCACAAAAAGCCTACAAGAGACACAGATAGATACGGAGCAGTGAGTACCTAAGAATTATTTGGAAATTATCATTTCTCTTTTTACTCATCTTCTGCTGCCCGGAACCAATCTGTGTGTCATATTTGGGGGGAAAAAAAAATGATGGGCCACGGAAATTGTTTTTCCATGCTCTGGCAACTGTACATAAGACCTAGAGATGGAGAATAATGTTTTCTCAGAGAGCATGTGCTTTCTTGAAAATCCACTTGGGAATTCTACCAAAACAATCGCCTCAAAGTCAGTAGCAATTAAGAAGACTAGGAACTCACTGCATGTTGCTCAAACCCTGCTGTAAGCATCACGGCTTTGGAATTGGGATCCCATCCTAACTATTCTCAAATCCAAGTTTCTCTGGGGGAAAAGAAGGGGTGAAATTGATGTTACATCTTATGAAGAGAAATCATTCATAAACTATCTTCAAAGACTCCTTACAAGATCACAACAGCCCTTACTCAACACTCCTTTTGATGAATTAAGTGTAAACAAATATTTAAATAGCTATTAAGTTTCCATTCAAATTCCTACACGTGGGTTTAATGCTAATAATTAAAGAAAGAAAGCTGGCAAATCACATGTAGAATATAGCCAAACTCAAATGCTTGAAAAATAAGTCAGATTCTCTAAAAATATAGAGCACTACTGGGTGTGCTCATCCCTTATGACAAGAAAATGAGAAATTGAAACGAACTCCATTTAAGTATCCTTTGCTTTCAACAGATGCTCGAGTTCATTGCTGCCAAGCAGCCGGGCTGGCTGGTTCTACAGTGCCAGGAACAAAGCATGGGTCTGCACATGCCTCCCCTTGTGACTGGGCTCCACATTCAGTGCCACTAGGGCAGAGTGTTCTCCCCTCTACCTCCACCCAGGTGACATATACAAGCAGAAGTCTTGCTTGCTTTTAATTCTTATTTCCTCACCTCTAGTTCTTGAAGGGTACATCAGTCCACACTTTGAGGTCAAAACAGTTACCATCAAGCCTCCAGAACCCTAGGTTCGTACCCATCCCGACAGGGGGTCCCTTTGGGGACATTGTTGTTGTTCAGTTGCCCAGTTGTGTCCGACTCTTCGCAGCCCCATGGACTGCAGCATGCCAGGCCTCCCTGTCCCTCACCTCCCAGAGTTTGCCCAAGTTCATGTCCATTGCATCAGCGATGCCATCCAGCCATCTCATCCTCTGACACCCTTTTCTTCTGCCCTCAATCTTTCCCAGCATCAGAGTCTTTTCCAGTGAGTCATCTGTTCACATTAGGTGACCAAACTATTGGAGCTTCAGCAGCAGCAGCAGTCCTTCTCATGACTGTTCAGGGTTGGTTTCCTTTATGATTGACTGGTTTGATCTCCTGCTGTCCAAGGGACTCTGAGGAGTCTTCTCCAGCACCTCGGTTTGAAAGCATCAGTTCTTCAGCTTGGTGACATTATAAGCCCAAATATAACTATGTGATGGGACTGTTGCCCATGTGCTGTGCTATGCTAAAGTCACTGCAGTTGTGCCTCACTCTCTGTGACCCTGTGGACTATAGTTTACCAGACTCCTCTGTCCATGGAATTGTCCAGGCAAGAATACTGGAGTAGGTTGCCATGCCCTCCATCAAGGGATCTTCCCGACCCAGGAATCAAACCTGCGGCTCCTGTGCTTCCCACGCTGCAGGCAGATTCTTTACTGCTGAGCCTCTGGGGAAGCCTCTGTTGCCCCATAATGGCTATCAAATCAACACAGCAGGGCCGACGAGGAGGGATGCTGCAGACATGCCTTACCTTGCTAGGTGAAAATGTAGCAGGCGGGCTGGATGAGGCCGACCCCTATCACCTCTTAACCAGACTCGTTTCCCACAGGATTAACACGACTTGGTATCTGCATAGAGCTCCATAATTCATAACGTATTTCCCTCCACATGCTGTCTTCTAATCTTCACAATCACCCTCTGGGTGATGTCTTGCCGTCCCCACAAGAGGAGACAATGACTCAGAGACCCTCTCAAGCCAGTGGCTAGCAAGGTGCTCTCAGGATTCTCTATCTAGTATTCTTGGATAGAGACCTGAGGATTCTTTGTCCAAGTACAACATTCTGTCCCAGATACCATTGCTGAAATAGGGCAGACCCATTCAGGAGATGCCAGAGCTGGCAGGTTACCCTCATGCAAAGCCAACACTTTAAACACACAACTTATATAGGTTTATGAGACTTCATGCTTTCCTGAAACTCTTCTGCTCAGATTCAAATTGCTAAGCTCACATCTCAGCATTAGTGTGAATTTGTTAGTCTTTTAAACTCTTAGACTATATGGACCACAGTGTTTCATCTGAAGAACTTAGAATCTCCTGGATGTTTAACTCTCTTCCATCACAGAAGATCCTAAACACCCATAGATTTCAAAGCCATCTCTGAAAAAATATCTGCCAAAATGCTTGAAAGAATTATGGTACCCAATGAGTGAGGCTTTACTGCAATTTTTTAGAGAGAACAAAAAAGAAATAACTATCTGAAGTTTTAAAGAATTTATACAGTATTCTCTTTCATTAGACAAAATATATTACCTAGTCTTTGAATTCACCTGAGCAAATAAATTGAGGTGACACTATCCATCTGCTGTACTTTATTTACTTTATGTTTCATGATGATTTGAATATGACTAGAATTCATTAAAGAAGGTGTTTTGTTTTATGTTAACCAATAAAATAGTTCCCAGTAAGTCATTTGAATGAGGAACCCTCAAAGGCAATCTTTAGCAAAAAGCCAACCATCTGACTTTATGGGTATCAAAGCCAGACTTATTTGTATTATTTACAAAAATATACTTAATAACCCTTCACTCTTGCATATGTTGGCAATGTTTTGTTGAAACTAGAAAGCCAAGGACTGAGAAAGCAAGCAAACCTAAGTTACTGTAAATTCTGGCCCAAACAAAAGCAGGCAAATCAGCAAAATTCATGAGAAAACAAGCTCTGGTGAAAATTTCAGGCCATTAATCTATTTCTATGACAGAGTAATAAGCCCAGTAAATGGAATAGAAGTCAGCAACGTAATATATCTCGGTCAAAGAAAACTTTTTTGATTTCATCTTGTACAGCAGAGATTAATTAGAAAAATATTCAGAACACAAAACGACTTGATAGATGCCCAGCTAATTGAGGGATTACAGCCAAGAAGTGTCTACAAAAAGGTGATGTCGGCATAGCAAAGATGTTTTACACAATGTCCACCGTGAGGACTGTATAAGGCAGTGCTCTAGCCAGAATTGAGAACACCACCCCATTCGGTAGAAAGACTAGCCGCGTGGACAGGGTGGCAACACGCAGCCTTTCTGCCCGAGACAGAGTCCCTGGAAAACAGTCAGAAGAGGAGAAGGAGGAAGTGGGAGCAAGCAGGAGAGACAGAATAAGGAAAAAGAGAAAGTGCACGAAAGGAAAGAGTTACCTAGAAGGAAAAAAATGAGTAAGAATAAAGGCTCTTTAGGTCATAGTGAAGAATAAGTTAAACTCAAGCCAGTGTTATATCTGTAAAGTGTTAGTAGCTCACTCGTGTCCAACTCTCTGTGACCCCAAGTTCCTCTGTGCAAGGAATTCTCCAGGCAAGAATACTGGAGTGGGTAGCCATTCCCTTCTCCAGGAGTTCTTCCTGACTCAGAGATTGAACCCAGGTCTCCTACATTACAGGCAGATTCTTTACTGTCTGAGCCACTAGGAAAGCCCATGATATTTATAAGTGAAAGTGAAGTCACTCAGTCGTGTCCGACTCTTTGCGACCCCATGGACTGTAGCCTATCAGGCTCATCCGTCCATGGGATTTTCCACGCAAGAGCATTGGAGTGGATTGCCATTTCCTTCTCCAGGGAATCTTCCTGACCTAGGAATCGAACCCGGGTCTCCCTCATTGCAGGCAGATGCTTTACCATCTGAGCCACCAGGAAAGCCCCTGGCTCAGTTGTTAAGTGCCAGTTTTTACTGGCATGGTTAGTCTTTGGTGAAATGAAAAACAATTAAAACACCATAGTTAAGTTTTTTATAGAGTTTTTTATTTGAATGTAATGGCTGTCCTTTGTGGTTAATCTCCTCCCCCCGACATGCATACCTACATGGTAGTCGTAGTAGGTGATTCCTTGATTCTTTCTTAATGCCCTTACTTGGCAAAAAGAAATCCTCATAATTCTATGTCAGTCTTCCAAACCGTATTACATATTTTAATGGCCATTGAAATCCCAGAGTCTAGATGTCACTGACTTAGTCCACCCTTCTGTCCTTTTCACTAAGTAAATGAGTCTCAGTATCCAGGTCCATTCGCTTTGAAAGCTCCCTGGCAACTCAGATAAAATGCAATCAGTCTCCAAATGTTCCAGCCAGTCCAAGGTTTACTTCAAGCCAAGCCGCCCACTCACCTAGTGCTTTTCACTGAATTGACAAAAAAAGTGGTGTCAGCCAGGCATATTCTGGGTATGTCAGGAGCTCGGGCTCTCATACACAACTCAGAAGGGAGGACATTAACTCACATCCCTGTACCAGAAACCAACACGTTAAAACAAGGAGAGGCCTGGCCCAGAGAGGAAACAGCAGGAAATGATTATTTAGGATTAAGATGCTCGTTTCTAGACATGTGCAGTAAAATATGGCCTGGATCACTTTTATTTACCTCCTTTGATGATACCCAATTCACTTAAACCAACCGTTAGAGGAACTGCCAGTTAGGGACACTGATGTCACATAGCCTGAAATACTCACCCTGGAGTCTTCTTGATTAAAACATTTAAAAATCCTTTTGATAATTAAGAATTCCTACAATAATTAAATTCACGAGAAATTACACTTTGGTGGGTCCTAAACTAATTATTACAGAAACTTCAAACAGAAGACTCCTGCCCAGTTTTCCCCCTCCCCACTCCCCAAGGAAGCTGCCTCCGCTTCCAGCTCCTTGGGTCAAACCAAACAGTGAAGGAAAGTACTAACCAGAGGCAGTGCCTTCCAAGGAGTCCAGAACACTTAGCAGCAGACGACTGTATTTCTCTAGCACAACAGGAATGAAAAGTCTGCCCTAACAGGAAAAAGGAGGAAAAAAACTCTTGAATCCAAGCTGTCTTAGGTCACATTCGGGCAGAATCACTCTGCTAGAACCCTTAACATGTATATGTATGTGTAGACACATACGCACATTCTTTTAATTCCATTCCTTTCTTCTCTCGTTTGCCTTATAAAAGCCTCTGCCCCCAAAACAACATGTTGAACTACATACATGTATATATAGCTGCCAGTCACCCACATGGATGGTATGGTTACCAGGTGTGCACAATATGTTGCTACACTGGGTCATCTGCTAACAAAGGACCACTGAGAATTAAAGCGCACATAGCCGATGCCTTGTAATAACCTACAATAGAATGTAACCTGCAAAAAATCTGAATCCCTATGCTGTACACCTGAAATGAACACAATATTGTAAATCAACTACATTTCAATTAAAAAAAGGAGTAGATTCATGCTGACCTATGGCAAAGGCCAACACCATATCATGAAGCAATTATCCTCCAATTAAAAATAATTTTTTTAAAAAGAAAAAAAATAAATCCTGTGCAAACTAAAATAATTTTTTTAAAAATCAGCAAATTATCCTCTTGCTCCCATGAAAGATGGCAAACAGAAAAAAATAAAAAGGAGCTCTGTGCAGGAAAGAGGGATTCTCCCTCTGCTCTACCACTCATCTGTGTCATCTCAAGCCAGTCATCCACCCTCTAAGCTTCTGTTTTCTTGTCTATAAAAAGACAGAGGCAGAATACTGGCACTGGTCATTTCCTTACAGCCTTAACATTCAAGATTCTGTGCAGTAACAAACGACTTAACAACCACCACCATTTTAATAGCACACAGTATCACAAGCAGAGGGTTAATAGAATCTGTGGCTGACCATAGCCAAACTTAGACTCTAATGTGCGGTTCTTTTTACAGTTAGTTTTGGAATACATGCAAAAACCAAAAAACAAGTTGGACTCGAATCCCCATGTCCATCCAGCAATCATTTTCCCAGGGCAAAAGACAAGCTTATAAGCCTCAGGGAGAGCAAAGAGCGGTAGGGCTGCCATGTACCAGCAACAGACTCTCCCAGAGTTCTGTGGATGCGGAGCCTGGCTCCAGACTCAAGGTTCTGGGCTTGTCGAGTGCCCTGCTCAGACCATGTGAGCAGACCAGACGAGGCATCCAGCTTCCCTCTGGGCACCAGAGGCTCTCATGTTAACCACCACTCAGAACAAATGCACACAAGTCTTGAGCTACCCACCCTCACCCATAGGATATGAAAATCAAGTTACCCCCTGCCCACACCACCCCCAACTAAGTAAAAGCATCGTCGTTTATTAGAATGCTGATGGGTGTTCAGAAACAGGAAACAGAATGGAAGAGAATATGGAAAAGAATGTATACACACACACACACACACACACACACATATCTGAATCACTTTGCTGTACAGGAGAAATTAATAAAACATTGTAAATCAACTATACTTGAATAAAACAAAAATTGTTTTAAAAAAAAGAGCTGCTCACTGAATGGAAGAAAGCAGTTCTTTGAATAATATCGCACAGCTTGAGGGCCTGCCTGGGGTGAAGGGAAATTAAAATAATCAAAATCAATGGCAATAACGTGCTCAAAAAGCTGTTGTGAAATGCAGATTAGCCACTCGGTAGTCAGCTCACTAATGACATTAGATAATATGAAATACAAACAGGAGAAAAAACAATCTAAGCCAATTACACTGATTATGCTCCTGACATCAAAAGGTATGGCAAACGAAGCTAAATTTCCATATATTAATATTTAAGCCAGTGTGGGATGGAAAGTAATGCACATAACGAAGACCCACTAGATTTGAGTACACATAGTTAAAATCCCTAATCAAGCAAAAAATAATTTTCCAAATGATAATTAGCAGTAATCATGTTCTTTAAGTGCAGGATATTATGAAGTACAAACTGCAATATTTTTTAAAATGCAAAAACCCGATTTCCTAGTTATAGTACATCAAATGTAATAAACATAGCAACTCAGAGTGTCTCTCTCCAGATCTTCTCAATAAATATACCTACAAGGAAACAGTTACATGTGCAATTGGTGCAATCAAAAAGTGGACTGATCTTTACCAAAGGAAGAAAATGTTGACTAGATTGTATGTTCTACACCAGAGGAAGAAAGGATGAAACAAGGAAGAGGGGGATAGAAAACATAAAAGGAAAGGAAGAATAAACTAGAAATCTATACCCCCTTAATGATTTGTTGAAATCTATAATTTGCAAAGGTGGCTCAGATGGTAAAGGATCTGCCTGCAATGTGAGAGACCCAGGTTTGATCTCTGGGTCAGGAAGATCCCTTGGAGGAGGGTATGGCAACCCACTCCAGTATTCTTGCCTGGAGAATCCATGGACAGAGAAGTCTGGTGGGCTACAATCCATGAGGTCTCAAACAGTCTGACACAGCTGAGTGACTAACACTTTCACTTTTCACTTTTCTTTCATTGACGTGGAGCAAAGCAGAATGCTTGCCAAGTAAGCAGTGAAATGCAAGTGTCATTTAGTTTATTAATACTACATGGGTTTGTTTTAGTTGAGTAAATAGGGGGGAACGGCTAATCAAAGCAATAACATAATTCATAATGCCCTCACACACACACACACACACACACACACACAACACCATCCAGAAAGTATTGATGATTCCTAAGCAAGATGCTTTTTAAGAATAAAACAGGGTTGGGGCTTCCCTGGTGTTCTAGTGGTTAAGAATTCGCCTTCCAAGGCAAGGGACATGGGTCCAACCCCTGGTTGGGGAACCAAGATCCCATGTGCTGTAGGGCAACTAAGCCCTTGCCCCACAACTAGAGAACCCACGTGCCACAGCAAAGATAGAGTGCCACCAAAATTTTTTTTTAAAAAAGAACAAATCAGGGTTAGCTCATCTGACAGTCCCAATGAAGACAGCATGATTCAGTGGTGCTATTTATACAGATCAGATTACTCCTTGCACTCCTCCGTGATATGCAAAATGCTGCCGTTATCTGCAGGATGAACCACGGCACAGAGCAGAAAAGAGACCTTCCTGGAATCTCATAGCTGGTCCCTAGCACAACCATGGAAGACACACAGGACAAGGTGTTTGCATGCTCTGCCTTTAGGAGATACCTCAGAAGAGCTGTATGTGAACCCAGCAGAGGAATGAGCATCAACAGAGGAAACCAGTTCAAGTGCAGGATGAATGTTCCACTCCAGAAGTTCCAAAGAGTTCTGTATCTGAATTCTCACACCAGTACGGTTCTCTGAGCGTCACACTTGACAACAAAACCAGGTTTTCCTTCTAGGCTCACATTTAAATCACCACCACCACCACAATCCAGATGAAGTTAGTCTGAATTTTTACAACACAAATTTTTAAATTTCCAGACTAATTCATACAATGCCAGGGGCCAATCCACTTGCCCTAGTGGCCTCATGGGCCTGAGGCAGGAAATCTTGAAAATTCTGGTGTTGAAAATTCAGCAAAACAGTGAATGTACTTGGCTCAAATGGTAAAGAATCTGCCTGCAGTGTGGGAGACCTGGGTTCGATCCCTGGGTTGGGAAGATTCCCTGGAGAAGGAAACGGCTACCCACTTCAGTATTCTCGCCTGGGAAATCACATGGACAGAGGAGCCTGGTGGGCTACAATCCATGGGGTCCAAAGAGTTGTATATGACTGAGAAACTAACACTATGAATGTACTTAATACCACGAAACAGCACACTTTAAAACAGTTAATATGGTAAATTTTATATTGTGGTTATTTTAGCACAATTTTTAAAAATTGGGGGGAAATTTCTAGCAAAGCCATGAGAAGAGATACCTAAGGCTGAAAGTAGAAAGTCAAAAAACAGCAATGGTTAGAAGCACATAGCGGTATGGGTATGAAGAGGTAACATCAGGAGGTCTCCATAGGGACCTCACCTTCTAACATGCTACTTTCCACCTTTCTTTTTTCAAGCAAGAGAGTTCCAGAAAAACATCTATTTCTGCTTTATTGACTATGCCAAAGCCTTTGACTGTGTGGATCACAATAAACTGTGGAAAATTCTGAAAGAGATGGGAATACCAGACCACCTGACCTGCCTCTTGAGAAATCTGTATGCAGGTCAGGAAGTAACAGTTAGAACTGGACATGGAACAATAGAGTGGCTCCAAAGAGGAAAAGGAGTATGTCAAGGCTGTATACTGTCACCCTGCTTATTTAAGTTATATGCAGAATACATCATGAGAAACGCCGGGCTGGAAGAAACACAAGCTGGAATCAAGATTGCTAGGAGAAATATCAATAACCTCAGATATGCAGATGACACCACCCTTATGGCAGAAAGTGAAGAGGAACTAAAAAGCCTCTTGATGAAAGTGAAAG
>SJYQ01005249.1:115825-134127 GCA_006410935.1 Redunca redunca
AATATAACCTTCAAAAATTGTGAATCACTATATTACACACCTATAACTTACATAGTATTGTATACCAAGTTTACCTCAATTGAAAAATAAATAAAAAAAAAACAGTGATTCTAGGTCATTTCATCCACAATTTAGTTTATTATTAGCTCAGTTGGTAAAGAATCCCGCTACAATGCAAGAGACCTGGGTTTGATACCTGGATTGGGAAGACTCCTTGGAGAAGGGAAAGGCTACCCCACTCCAGTATTCTGGCCTGGAAAATTCCATGGACTGTATAGTCCATGGGGTTGCAAAGAGTCAGATACAACTGAGCAACTTTCACTTTCAGGAAGAATAAGCTAAGATTCTTATGGTCCTGAACCAAACTATTAGAGAGAGAACCATATGGCTCCCAAATCATATCGATGTGGGTGTCCATCTCACTCAGTGGAGATGTTTTTCTACGAGGCCCTGCACTGAATATCTCCCACCCCTAGGAAGAACTAATGCGATCAAGTTCATCCCATGAGGGCAGAGCTCTTAGGACAAAGGGACAAAACTCTTCAACTCTCTCACCTCACCCCTACCTACTCAGCATATACACCCACTCCTAAATCCAGGCTTTACAAATGAGATCATTTCTCAAAAGACTTTAAGGAAAAATTACAAGGAGTACCCAGAAGGGTTAAAGGCGTGGTGGGAGTCAGGCTCAGGGGCCTGGGAGGTGCTGGAGTGATCAAGGAAAGAGAAGAACAGGTATTAGGGTGGCTGATGCCTATGGGGACCTGGAGGCGTTTTAGCACCAGGGAGAGCCCCATCCTCAACCTTCTCTAGCTGAAAAGGAGCCTACTTGAAATTCAGATGATACAGCTCACCTCCAGAAATGGATCAATGGGTCTGGATTTGGGTCTCTGCATTTTTTTTTTTAATTTTTATTTTTACTCTATTTTACTTTACAATACTGTATTGGTTTTGCCAGGGTCTCAGCATTTTTAACAGGCACTCCAGGCTATTCTGAAGCAGTTGGCCAGAGGACTTCATCTTGAGACCTGGCCATTGAGCTCATTAAATACAGCAGCTCTGAAGCAAAGACTCTGGGCTTTATGAATGGGACTCCACATGCAGGCATGATCCCAGGAGAAGGTGTGTGTGAATATACTCAAAGACAGGGTGTGACTTGAGAGAACTCAGCTGACATGTGAGAGTTGCACTATATGTTGCATAAAAGGAGGTGTTACGGTGCTTAATTATTACCATTCAGGGGTTTTGAAAATATACTCTCTGATTGCAGACTGCTTGAAAATCTGAACCTAGGGAAAAACTGTCTCAGAGCAGTGCTCGTAAATAATAGCAATGAAGAGCAGTGAAGAATGACATTATTTGGCCTCAGTGTGATACAAGCATTTCCCCCAATTTTACAAGAACACCATTTCTGTATTTTTATTTACTTCCATAAGATATGGCTCAGACAATGAAGAGTCTGCCTGCAATTCAGGTGACCTAGTTTCTATCCCTGGGTTGGGAAGAGCCCCTGGAGTAGGAAATGGCAACCCACTCCAGCATTCTTGCCTAGAAAATCCCAAGGGCAGAGGACCCTGGCAGGCTAGAGTCCATGGGGTCCCAAAGAGTCAGACATGACTGAGCAACTAACACACACAAGATATAAGCAGTGTTTACGCTGTGCTTTGTGTTGTACGAGGAAGGGATATTTAAACAGCCCCATAGTTCATTTTTGTTTTTGTTTTTTTTTTTACATAAAATATCTATGTTGCTCACTCTATTCTGCTGACCATCTCAAAATAGCAACAATTTCCTTTCAGGGGAACTCTATTTCGAAAGCTATTTTCAATATTCCAGAAAGAGATTTCTTATATTTCAAAAAGGAAATTTACATTTCTCTTAGTTAAGACCTTTAGGTGAGTATAGAAACTTCCATATTATATGATTATGTTAAAAATATTTTCAAAAGATGTAAGGAAAAATAATAAGAAGTTCTTGAGAGCAAAATAGTTGGGGAAATTTCACTCACAGAGGAATATCTCACTCTTCAGCCCCATCTCATTCTTCAGCTACATTTAAAAAGACCCTGATGCTGGGAAAGATTGAAGGCAGGAGGAGAAGGGGATGACAGAGGATAAGATGGTTGGATGGCATCACTGATGCAATGGACATGATTTTGTGTAGGCTCTGGGAGTTGGCAATGGACAGGGAAGCCTGGTGTGCTGTAGTCCATGGAGTCGCAAAGAATCAGACACAACTGAGTGACTGAACTGAACAGCTACATCCTGACGATGAAAGGTAGCTCAATCAAGAGTCAAATTCACTTCCCAATTAAAAATCTTTTTAAGTGTTCTGCTCAGGAGCTATCTCTGGAAGCACAAACCACTACATCTGCCATTGAGTCACATGCAATGTCAGGTTGAATTTTTTTTGTCCTTTAATGATTTTATTTTGGTCTCAAAAAAAAAAAAGGAAGGCAAGAAAGATAACAAGAAAGAGAAGCTGTCAGAAAAATGAGCACATTCCAAAAACCAAATAAGCTGTCTTCCCCCAAAAAAGTATCACTTTCTTTGTTGTTTATCATAAGCTAAAGTGATTTGCATGTTGTTATTTCAGGTGGAACTTTCCATTGCATTTCCATTCTCTCAAGAGCCAGTTGCTACCCACCTCCTCATTCTGTCTTGTTGCCATGGAAACAATGAGGTACAGTAGAACAAGGAGCAAAGGTAACAAGGCTTTAAACAGAAATAGTAACAAAGGAATCATCTGGATAGAGCATGGAAATTGCTCTCCATCAAGCAAAATATATTCGGGGGAAAATGCCTACCTTTACAATACGCCCTAAAAGAATAATTTTGTAGCAGTAAAGACATTTTCAGCATCTCTGTTCAACTGATTTTATTTTTAAAACCTGAGCAACAGTTATAGAGTATACATTACACAGTTTGAATTTTATTTACTTGCCTTCTTCATGTGTTAAAACCTTTAGTCAGTCTCATATAAAAGGAGATTAAAACCTGCCATGCTAAACTGATAAAATTGATTTCAGAGTCCTCACACTCATAAAGAAATCTCTATGGCTCAAGTTACCAAAGAGGCAATTAACCCAGAAGTCACTATACATTTGAATCTTGTGTCTGACCTTAGACAAGATTCCTGAACTCTTAATCTTTGTTTCCTCTTCTGGGAAATAAGATGATACCATTTATGTCATCAAGTTTTATATAAAGATTTGAGCTAATAAAAAGTTTGGTACAAAATAGGCATTTAATAAATGCAAGCATGGGAGCACCACAGCTGAATTCCTCAGCACATACCAACTGAATAGAGGAGACAGTTTATAGACTCATAGTTGGGGGCAAGACAGTTAGGGGTAAAGGATCCAGGCTTGACCTAAAAATTCCTGTGAATAATCCACAAAGTGGGTTATCCACACAAGCAGATAATCAAGTTTGGCTATATATGGAAAAAAGCTTCCACACCCAACCAAGATCAAGGTCTTGATGGGCATGATAATTCCAGGCTGTGGTCTGATGCTGAGCATGGGCAGTTCCGGCTTTCCCCACAAGCTCAACTAGTCAAGAGCACAGAAATATCACATTATAATATCCACCTTGTGGCAAAGGCGATCTAAGAGCAATGCAGACTCCTCCCTTCTTTCCACCAGCATGCAGACTACTAAATATTTGGTACCACTGGTTACGGTTGATTCCATCTTCAGAAATGCAATGCAGCTGGAAAATATTTTTTACTTATAGTGGAAAAAGCCACTATGATACACTGTTATGTATCAATTCAGCAAACAGGAAACCATTATGATACATATAGAAGTTGATTTTAAAGCAATAGGAAGCACACAGTTCACCAAACACTGAACAGGAAATAAAGTCCATGCTGGTACTATGATATAAATTTATCTACAGTTAACATTATCACTTGTGATTACTAGCTATAATGAAAAAAAAACTTGTTCCTTTTCTAAAAGTTTAGCTAAGTGAGGTTAAAAATGTTTTGAAAATGCATATTTAAGTTTGTTGGTGAAGTCCTTTCCCCTTGATTCTTTTAATGATTTTACGAAATCTAAGAAAATAAGCTAACTTTAACCCTTACACTTCTGTTGCCATGTATTTTTACCAAACGAAATGATTTGGATATCCTAACTCTAGGAATTCATTCAAAGTGAAAGTGCTACTCAGTCCTGTCTGACTCTTTGAGACCCCATGGACTGAAGTACAACAGGCTCCTCTGTCCATGGAATTCTCCGGGCCAGAATACTGGAGTGGGTTGCCATTCCCTTCTCCAGGGGATCTTCCAACCCAGAGATCGAACCTGGGTCTCCCACATTGTAGGCAGATTCAAAAGATTTCAATAAACCACACTTGGCTCCATTTTTTCCTCCCAGGCTCAATAAATATTTCAATGTAAATTACCAGCGTTTGCAAGAAAATCTCCATTTAAACGTACCTACAATGTGTTCTAAAATGCAACAGGCATTTTATCACGTATTTTGTTTAATGTTCACTACGACCCAGTGATGTGGATATGCTGCTCTTTTACAAATGAAGAAACCAAGGCTGGAAGAGGCTAAATCACCTGCCCAAGGGCCATAACTCCAGAAGTTAGAGCTAGGACAGACCTGTTGACTCCAAGCCAAGTGCTCTTTTCCTTGCCTTAGGGCACCTCACTGAATTCTACGAGGTCTTCCAGTAACTTTATTAAGAGTCACTCTTACCTGGTTTTTGATTTCTACGATGACACATGAGTTTTCTTTTCACTGAAAGCTATGACAGAGGTTCCAACTCTTAGGTTTTTAATACAGATGCATAACCCCTACCCCAACCAACTTAAAAGAATCTCTGGAGTGAGAACCAGGCATCTTATATATGCTTTCTAAGTGCTTCAGATGATCCTCAGGTACAGCCTGGATTTAAAACTATAGCTTTAAAAGACTATATCTTATTGAACTTAGGGAGTCATTCACTGTAAGTCGTATCCTGATTTCAGACACTAAAATGGGAATGATGGTTAAAAGTGATAATAAGACACCAGGAATTATGAGGCACATCCCAGGTTTATCCCAATTTCAAAATTTTTAGGAGAGAGTTTACTATATAAGATAAAGAAAAGTTAGATGTGTGATTTTAGGTGGTGGTTGTTCAGCCACTAAGTTGTGTCCGGCTCTTTATGACCCCATGGACTGCAGCACGCCAGGCTCTTCTGTCCTCCACTGCCTCCTGCTCAAATTCATGTCTATTGAGCTGCCTAACCATTTCATCCTCCCATTCTCCTTTTGCCTTCAGTCTTTCCCAGGTCTTTTCCAATGAGTCAGTTCTTCATATCAGGTGACCCAAGTATTAGAGCTTCAGCATCAGTCCTTCCAATGAATATTCAGGGTTGATTTCCCTTAGAATTGACTGGTTTGACTGCCTTGCTTTCCTAGTGACTCTCAAGACTTCTCGAGCACCACAGTTCAAAAGCATCAGTTCTTCAGTGCTCAGCCTTCTTTATGGTTCAACTCTCACATCCATACCTGACTACTGGAAAAACCATAGCTTTGACTATATGGACCTTTGTCAACAAACTGATGTATCTGCTTTTAAATATGCTGTCTAGTTTTGTCAAAGCTTTCCTTTCAAGGAGCAAGCTTCTTTTAATTTCATGGCTGCAGTCACCGTCTACAGTGATTTTGGAGCCCAAGAAAATAAAATCTGTCACCGCTTCCATATTTTCCCCTTCTATCTGCCATGAAGTGATGGGACCAGATGCCATGATCTTAGTTTTTTGAATGTTGAGTTCAAGCCAGCTTTTTGACTCTCCTCTTTCACCCTCACCCAGAGGCTCTTTAGTTTCTCTTCACTTTCTGCCATTAAAGTGGTATCTGCATATTTGCGGTTATTGATATTTCTCCCAGCAGTCTTGATTCCAGCTTGTGACTCATCCAGCCCAGCATTTTGCATGTTGTACTCTGCATATACATTAAATCAGCAGGGTGACAATATACAGAATTGGTGTGCTCTTTTACCGTTTTTGAACCAGTCAGGTTTTCCATGTCTGGTTCTAACTGTAGCTTCCTGACCCACACACAGATCTTGGGCTGCTCCATTACCTGATTCAAGCTGGAGTGAAATAGCCTCTAAAGCACTCTTGTATGTAAGGCTTTGTGGTTTACCGTTATATTTGTCACCCAACAGTTATCATTTGTCTCCCTCATGTGAAGGTGAGAATCGTACCGCACTTCCCAAAAAAATTTTGCCCAAGAAGTCAGCCAGTCACACGCCTGCAGTCCGGAAGAAAGTAGAGATGGAGGAAGATAAACAGCTTTTTTCAACTCCTATAGAGCCCCGCCTACACCTCAGAGATCTTCCCTGCAATATCCCTCAGCAACTGGTCCTCCCTCCCTGGCCACACAGAGATCAGCACTAGATAATTCAGTTTTTTCGCTCACACTAACAAAAATATCAGAGGGTAAGAGAGGAAGATAGGTTATGTGAACATTTATGTTTCTTAACCCATATATGATAGAATAATATATATGAAACCAGGTTTTAGAACATGAATAGGGTGGAGAAATTCTCATGATACATCATTAAGTAAAAAATTAAAGATGCAAAATTATAATCAAGACTGGAGAGAAATACATAAAAATTACAGCATCAAAGTGCTATGGTGACAGATGGTCTTTATTTTCTTCATAGTTTATTTGCTTTCCAAATTTGTATAGCAAACATATAGTGTGTTGAAAACCAGAAAAAAGTGTTATGCATATATGGAGTAAATGTGGTTATTATAAAAATTAGAATAACTATATGGAAAATNCTCCTCCTTCCCTTTTTTAGAAATACCACTATTCTTTAATTAGTATTATATTCACATGCATGTTTTAGAACTTACACTGCTTGTATATGTATCTATAAACCACATAAACTATTTTTTAATTGTACAGAATGATATCAAACTATACAAATGCTTTTGCAATATTTTTCACTTTAGGAATGGTCTTGTCATGTTAATGTGTATAGATCTAATTCACTTACTTTAACTACTATATACTACTCCACTGTATGAACCCACCACAATCCATCCATCCCTCTATTCACTGTTCATCAAACTTAGTGTGTGTCTGAATCACCTGGGGGCCCCCCAAGTACCACACTTAAATGAGTGAGCATAGCTGTTTTCCAGTAAAACTTTCAGTTCAGTTCAGTCACTCAGTTGTGTCTGACTCTTTGCAACCCCATGAATCGCAGCACACCAGGCCTAAATCAACTCATGTTTTAAATGTACCTCAATTTAAAAAAAAAAAAAAAAAAAACCTTTACTATGGGCACTAATACTTGAATTTCATGTAAGTTTTACAATGATATAACATATTACTTGTCTTTGGTATTTTCAAATTAAAAAAGAATGTAAAAACTGTTCACAAGCTGTGCAGAAACAGTGAGCCAGACTTGACCCAGAGGATTAGAATTGGCCAAACCCCTGCTGTAGTTAATGAAGTTGAGTCATTTTCCCGTTTTTACTATTACAGTGTTCCTTGAGCATTTGTGAGATGGTCTTAGAAAATACTTGGAAGTAACATAATTAAGTTATAATTGTACTAGGAATTACATCTCCAATTGTGTTGAGAATTACCACTTTGTTTTACAAAGTAATAATACAAAAGCTGCCCTTATATGAGGTTCTGTTTTCTTAAAGCCCAGCCTTTTGTTGTTTGCCCATCTGGTGGGTGTGAAGCAGTACTTCACTGCTGTTTTACTTTGCATTTCCCTAGTCACTCCTGAGGTTGAGCATCTTTTCAGTTGTCAACCATTTGCCTTTCCTCTTCCTTGAACTACCTCTTCATATCTTGACCATTTTTTAAATTATTGGTGTGAAGTCACTTTTATATATTCTGGATACTGTCACTGAATTTTAGAAATTGAAAAAATGAAACCAATTTGAGGGTTTTTTTTTAGCTCTGTCTATCGGAGGAGGCGATGGCACCCCATTCCAGTACTCTTGCCTGCAAAATCCCATGGATGGAGGAGCCTGGTAGGCTGCAGTCCATGGGGTCTCGAAGAGTCGGACAAGACTGAGCGAACTCACTTTCACTTTTCACTTTCACGCATTGGAGAAGGAAATGGCAACCCACTCCAGGGTTCTTGCCTGGAGAATCCCAGGGACAGGGGAGCCTGGTGGGCTGCCGTCTATGGGGTTACACAAAGTCGGACACGACTGAAGCAACTTAGCAGCAGTATCAGCATAGTGCTTTATCACACAGAGTAGATTAACTACTAATTTCAATGTAGTTAAGTGTATAAATCTTTTTCTTTATAATATGTTCCTTATACTTTTTTTATTTAAGAAATCTTCTCTTATCCCACCATCTTAAAATTTTATCTTCCCCCATTTCCCCCCTAAAAGTCTATAAGTTTTTAGTTTTCACATTCAGCTCTATAATCCACTTGGAGCTATATTTATACTGATGAAAGGTATACATCTTCTTTTGTGTGTCAATATGGTTAGACAATTTTCTATGTTCATTTGTAATACTCCCTTTATTAGACAAAGTTTAATACATATGTAGGACTTATTTATATGAGGGGGAAAAAAACAAACTTTTACCTAAAGTTTATCCCAGAGTCTAGCTTGCAGAAGCAAAGTCAATCAGTATACTACAGGATAAGTAGTAAACAGTGAGGCACTGTGATAGGGTGTCCAAGACATGAGTGAGCCATACCAGAAATTTTCTGTGGGAAAGCAAAAGTTTCAGCCACACTATTTTTTTGGGGGGTGGGGGGAGGGGGGTTCTGTTTTGTTTTGTTTTGCCACACTGTTCAGCATGTGGAATTTTATGTTTCCAACCAGGGATTGCATCCCCTGTAGTGGAAATCCAGAGTATTAACCACTGGACTGCCAGAGAAGTCACCACGTTAGTTTTTTAAATGCAATTTTTGATGGTTCTGAGACAAAATATGAGCAAACACTTTGTAAAAGAAAATTTCTCCGCCCCAACCAAAAAAAAAAAAAAGAGAGAGCGATAAAAACAGTGGTCACTTTAAAAACATGGCCTAATGACCTGATAGTTCTCCATGTCAATAACAGTAGACCTGTTACACACCCACACTCTCTGAACAGGTTGGCCACCACATGGGCATCTGAGCATCAGAGGAGGCTGACCTGGGCTAGGGGAGTCACTGGAGGCTGGCAGTGCTGCCTGAGTGAAACCAAGAGGGAACACACAGCTTCTCCATTGCTTTATTTCAGCAACAGGAGTGAAATTAACATGCAGTGTATAGCCTCACAGAGAACAAAACACACAGGGACTTCATAGGATGACTGGGTTTCACTGAAATACTAGGCTGAACTATCTGAAATTGCCATTTCTGTAGTTTAAAGAAAAAAAAGGTTGCCTATGTTCTCTTCAATATACCTCAACATAACAGAAGAGGAGTGTTATGCCCAGAGTCCAAGTCCCCAAAACTGAGAGAATAAGACATCCACAGCAATGCAAAAGCATAAAGGGGTTTTATTGCTAGCCCGGGCTAGGACTCACGTCTCATCCAGCGCAGTGGAATCCGACAAGAGCCCCGAGTTCTGACACACAACTCCTTATATACAGGCAGTCCTGAGGGTTAGTGGGCATTACATGATTGGTTAACTGGTGCGCGCACGTGCAAATTTCGAATCTCACGTCTCATCTTGATTGGCTCAGGTCAGACACTGAGGGGGACCTCCCTGATTGGTTAGGACTATCCAGAAGTCCCGGAAAGAGGACCTCCCTGATTGGCTAGGGCTATCCAGAAGTCCCGGAAAGAGGACCTCCCTGATTGGCTAGGGCTATCCGGAAGTCCCGGAAAGAGGAGGACCTCCCTGATTGGTCGAGCTATCCGGAAGTCCCAGGAGCATGACTCAGGTATTTTGGCCTATTGTCTCTTGCTGAGCCTGTCTCGGCTCCCGTGAGGCCCTAACAAGGAGGAGAGTGCCAAGTTAATAATTAATTATTTGGGAGTCTATTGCACCAAAACTAGTCAATATAATGGAATTTCCTACTCGGATCCAAAGAAGAAACTCACTGGCAATGGAATTACTGACTCTTCCCCTTCTCATGTCATTAGCTCACTGGCCAAACTGGAAATTAAGTTTCTCTCAGACTAAACAAGAGGAGTCCCTGACTGAGACTTGATGACTTTTTTCTCCAACTGATCGGAATTAAGGTCTCAAGAAAGTGGTTCCAGGCGTTCCTTTCCCTAAAGCTCACCTCCTCAACAACATGAATAATACTTTTAGAAATGGCATCCTGATCTGCTTACTCACACCCTGCTATTAGGTCACCCAGGAAATGAGATAATAAAACTGCTGAAATTAATCAAGAGCATCTGTTATACTAAACAAATAAAGCATCATGGGTCTTTCAGAGAGAATAGCAGAGCAAACTTTCCTCCAGGACATCCAGTGAGGTTGCCTTCTACAGCTGCTGCTGCTGCTAAGTCGCTTCAGTCGTGTCCGACTCTGTGCAACTCCATTGACAACAGCCCACCAGGCTCCTCTATCCCTGGGATTCTCCAGGCAAGAACACTGGAGTGGGTTGCCATTTCCTTCTCCAATGCATGAAAGTGAAAAGTGAAAGTGAAGTCGCTCAGTCGTGTCCAACTCTTCAAGACCCCACCCTACCAGGCTCCTCCGTCCATGGGATTTTCCAGGCAAGAGTACTGGAGTGGGGTGCCATTGCCTTCTCCAGCGTTCTACAATGATTTCCTTCCAAACCTGTGGCTCAGAGAGTCACACTAGAGAGGTAAAGAGTGGACTTGAGGACACGGGGGGGAAAGAAGAGGGTGGGAGGAATTGAAAGAGTGGCACTGACATATAGACACTACCATGTGTAAAACAGCTGGTGGACGCCACTGTCTAACTGAAGCTCAGCCCAATGCTCTATGATGACCTAGAGGGGTGGGGTGGGGGCAGGAGAGGCTCAAGAGGGAGGGGATGTATTCATACATAGAGCTGATTCACTTTGTTGTATAGCAAGAACTTAACACAGCATTGTAAAGCAACCATCCTCCAGTTTAAAAAATTAAAAAGTCACATCTGTTCATCTTTCCAGCTGTGAGCCAGGCAGGTCACTTACACTCAGGCTTATTCCGGCTTTTCTAAACATATGTGCATCTAGTATTTCACTGGACTTCCCATTCTGAAACTAGGAAGTCAGATTATGTCACTGTACCAAGGAAATGTCTGGTGACCCAATGACTTGTGAATTTCTTTGATTAGCATCCCGAAGTACATGTATTAGGATTCCCAGCTAGCTTAGCTGGTAAAGAATCAGGCTGCAATGCCGGAGACCCCAGTTTGATTCCTGGGTCAGGAAGTTCCCCTGGAGAAGGGATTGGCTACCCACTCCAGTTTTCTTAGGCTTCTCTGGTGGCTCAGACAGTAAAGAATCCCTGCAATGCAGGAGACCTGGGTCCGATCCCTAGGTTGGGAAGATCCCCTGGAGAAGGACATGACAACCCACTCCAGTATTCTTGCCTGGAGAGTCCCCACAGACAGAGGGGTCGCAAAGGGTTGGACACGACTGTGTCTAAGCACAGCACAGCACGTTTATTAGGCTAACTGTTACCAGTCTCTGGTTTTCTTGTCTCCTTTTGTTCTCCGGCACTGTCAACACTGTTTCAGGCTGCTCCCTGAGGGTCATGGTTAACTAAATGAGACTGTCCTAAATAAAAGAAATTGATCTGGAAGCTTTTAGAATTCTCTTCTCATCATCTAATTACAGGAAGAGCATTTATGGGCAGTCTAACTCTGGCTAATTCGCTCTCTGAATCTTTCACTATCATACAGTTTGAACATCAAACCCTAAAACCACTGGGTGGGTATTTTCCACTGCTCTGGTGGCATATTCTTTTCAAGTTTCCCTAAAGTGGATTCTGCCAGAAGACTGCTTTCAGGCTACGGTAGCAAGAAAGTCTTCAAAAACCACATCCAAATGACTGCTCTTGTCCCTACTGTTTGAGCATTCCAAGATTTTCATCACTCAATGGTTCCAGATAGAACCGCTCACATTAAACATGGTTGAAAAAAGAAAGCTTAATCAGGAAATTATAGGCCTTCTTTAGTTCCCCCCAAACACTGGCTTCCGCACATCCCCATCATACTGGACAATACCACCTCACCCACAATTGTATAACTGAGTGCCTTACAGTGATATGAGATTCATCCTTCAATCCATCCAACCAGTTTTTCATTGAATTCTCCTACTTTCAGCATCTGGCCAACCACCCTTTCCCATCTCCGCACCTACAGTCTTGCAGGAGTCCTGCTAACTCCCCACAATGTCTTTTCAGTAAGCCCATGGAAAAGACCTGTCACAGTGTCAAAGCAGCTATATGTGCTTAATTGCATGGGGGAAGATACTTGGGTGGCAACTCAGAGCTCAAACTGGAGGAAGCAAAAGTTTATGCATAGAACCGGCTTCAGAAGTGAAATGAGGTCGTCAGCACTACATCTCTCAACTCTCCACTGCGTGAGCTTCCTTCTCCATTTAGGGATCCCTAGGATACAGGTTTTTTGCATAATCAGCCAAGTGACAGTCTCCAGGTTTTTCGTCAGGAAACTCCAGACCAGCTCCCTTCCTGCTTTCCGGCTCACTTGCCAATGTGATTCCTCCTTTTCCTCAGGTATGCAAACAGGTACCAGCAAAACTGCCTGAAGGAGTCATAACTTCAGGGAGGAGGGCTTGGGCTGCATTCTCAGCTCTGTATTCTGTGTTGTGTGTTCTTGGACGATTAATTTCACCTCTCTGGATCTCGCTGTCCCCACCTGTAGAATGCCACTTCTTCAGTAAGAAAAGAAAGAAAGAAGGAAAGATAGTGCTAAGTCATGTCCGACTCCTGTGAACCTATGGACTGTAGTCTGCCAGCTTCCTCTGTCCTTGGGATTTTCCAAGCAAGAATACTGGAATGGGTTTCCATTTCCTTCTCTGGGGGATCTTCCCAACCCAGGAATTGAACCCAGGTCTCCAGCATGGCAGGCAGATTCTTTACTGACTGAGTTATCAGGGAGGCCTCAGTAAAATTTCCCCCAAGTGCATGCCATCCCCAACCAGCTAATCATTTCCTCAGACTATTTACAACACACTGAACAGCTCTCCTCCTGACACACCAGATATGGAATGGAGTGTTCCTGGAGAGCAGAAATTGTTTTATTTCTCTTCATAGCCCTGGGTAAGGATACTTTAGCTGCAGCCTTTTTCATTCAGAGATCTTCATTCAGAAGATCTAGATCTCCCCTCCTCCCTTAATCTTTGAAACCACAGGATCTGTCTGATTCAGTCCACTGTTATCCAGATTTAGCCCTAATTAGGTAGACCCACCCTCTCTGCGTCTTCTTCTCCGAAGTAGTTCCTAGAATCCAGTCTCCACTGATTTTCCAGACTAACTTCTGCTCTTCTCCATATCCAATTCTCCTTCCTCTGTGTTATTCACTATATTTCATATAATCCCAAGTATTCCTTCCCTTTGTTTCTGAGCCTTGACAATGCCTTAACGGCCACCCAAAATGGCCAGTTTCTTTTAGCTTTTAAGCCTTCATGCCTGACTATTGCAGAATCACCCCAGCTTGAGAGGAGCCAGAAATCAAGGGCTGTGGGTCGATCAAAACAGCTACGTGCCCCAAGCATGTAGCTGTCTCCTAAATGCTTTTAAGGGTAATGAATGGTAATGAACTCAGATTGATTATGTTACTACGTTCTGCAGTATATGCTACCACTCCAGATGAGGACAAAGGTCAATTTAAAAACTCTACTTCAGTGACTCTCAATGGGAGGGGGCAACTCACAAATGTCAGAGGGGCTGGCAGTGCTTGTAGTTGGAAAAAAAAAAAAACACATATTCAATGTGATCATATAATCTTATACCTTTGAAAAGTGTTTAAAAAAGGAGTGTTTGTTATTTAAAACACAAGCTATAGATTTGATTCGTGGCTATTTGATCTGTTCATCTTTTCTGATGTTCACAACATTCCTACAATTTCAGACACAGCTACTAAAATTCAAAAAGATTAAGTTAATTCTCCAGGATCAAACAGCTTAGGAAGCAGCAGGGGTAGCATTTGAACTTGAGGTTGCTCTTCATGCATCTACACTGTTTCTCCACAACAGAGGCAGCAAGCGTGGCCAGGCCCCACTTAACTGGATTTGTACTCTGTCATTCTCATCCAAGCTTGATGGAACTAGTAAAGGGCCCCGTAGTATCGTTTGGGATGGGAGAAAAACTTTGTCCCACACAATGAGGTGAGTAAGACTTTCTAATAGTCAGCCAAGCAATTCTCGAGGCACCAGGGTTCAACCAACACCCGGGGTCACAGAACAAGACCCAACGCAGGACTTCCTTCCCTACGCTGAAGCGTGAACATGTATCCCAATCCTTCCCAGATAAGTGAGGTGGCTGCAGAATCCAGGAACTCTGCTGATCACACAGGCTCTGCTGACCTGCTTGGGAGAAATCAGACAGTCAATACAGACTTCTGAACGCCTTCTTATGTGCCAAGCATATTCCAGATCAACGTTGCTCTTGAGCTTTACTTTACAATGAAGTTATTAGAGAGCTGAGAGGAGCTTCTGGGAACTTTCAATACAGTGGGAGAGAACAGGTTCTTTGAGCCCCCTGCTCTAGATAATCAAAATCAGGCTTCCCTGGTGGCTCAATGGTAAAGAATCTGCCTGCAAATCAGGAGACCAGGTTCGACTCCCTGAGCTAGGAAGATCTCCTGGAGAAAGAAATAGCAACCCACTCCAGTATTCTTTCCTAGAGAATCCCATGGACAGAGGAGTCTGGAGGGCTACTACAGTCCGTGGATCATAAATAGTTGGACACAACTTAGTTACTAAACAGCAGCAGCAGCAGATAATCAGATAACAGTAATTTCGCTTGAATCAACACAATCTCATTCTTATAAGCACATCCCGCTGTTGCAGTCTCCTCTTCCTAATCTGCAGTTCAGGTCTCACATCATACTACCTTCTGTGTGATGACTTTATCTGAGTGGCTGAAATCATCCACTCCTTCGTGTTTAGAATCACTTTCAAGAAAAGGCTTTGCGGGTGAGATTTCACACTTGGCAAATTTAAACAGCACTGTGGAGGCATAGAAAGCAGAAATAAAAATAGTTTTCAGGGCAAATTAGGTCATAAATGTTGGTCTGATATAGAACTGACCTCAATAAAGACCTTGCTGAGAAAGTTGTAAACAAAGTGGCACATCGCAGAGCTTTGAACAGCATGTGTGCCCTGAATAAAGAAAACCTGAGCTTCCATCAGAAAGCTGAGATTCTAAGTATGGCAGGGATAGCAGTTTTGGAACACGTGTGAGGGGGTTTTGCTCTTAGTAAGCTTTCCTAATCACTACCCTTTTCTCTTTTTTAATTTTATTTTTATTTATTTATTTTCGGCTGCACTGAGTCTTTATTGCTGCAATGGTGCTTTCTTTAGTTCCGATGGCTTCTCTTGTTGCAGAGCATGGGCTCCAGCACGTGGGCTCAGTAATTGCAGCTCCCAGGCTCTCAAGAGGGCTTCCCTGGTAGCTCAGTTGGTAAAGAATCTGCCTGCAACGCAGGAGACTCTGGTTCAATTCCTGGGTCAGGAAGATCCGCTGCAGAAGGAATAGGCTACCTTCTCCAGTGTTCTTGGGTTTCCCTTGCGGCTCAGCGGGTAAAGCACCAGCACAATAGGTGTGGCGCATGGGTTTAGTTGCCCCAGAGCATGTAACATCTTCCCAGACCAGGGATCGAACCCATGTCCCCTGCATTGTCAAGTGGATACTTAACCACTGGCCCACCAAGGAAGTCCTCACTACCCTCTTTTACTTTCTATACAAACTTCCCACCTGCCCCCTTGCCCCGCCCCGCAACCCCAACTGTTCCTCTGTGAAAACTAAATTCCTAACTGAAGTCTACAGTCTCAGTTCAGTTCAGTTGCTCAGTCGTGCCCAACTCTTTGCAACCCCAGGGACTGCACCTCGCCAGGCTTCCCTGTCCATCACCAACTCCCGGAGCTTACTCAAACTCATGTCCATCGCATCGGTGATGCCATCCAACCATCTCATCCTCTTTCATGCCCTTCTCCTCTTGCCTTCAGTCTTTCCCAGCATCAGGGTCTTTTCCAGTGAGTCCATTCTTTGCATCAGGTGGCCAAAGTATTGGAGTTTCAGCTTCAGCATCAGTCCTTCCAATGAATATTCAGGACTGATATCCTTTAGGACTGACTGGTTGGATCTCCTTGCAGTCCAAGGGACTCTCAAGAGTCTTTTCCAACACCACAGTTCAAAAGCATCAATTCTTCAGTGCTCAACTTTCTTTATAGTCCAACTCTCACACCCATACATGACTACTGGAAAAACCATAGCCTTGACTTGACGGACCTTTGTCAACAAAATAATGTCTCTAATTTTTAATATGCTGTCTAGGTTGGTTATAGCCTTTCTTCCAAGGAGCAAGCGCCTTTTAACTTCATGGCTGCAGTCAACATCTGCAGTGATTTTGGAGCCCAGAAAAATAAAGTCAGCCACTGTTTCCATTGTTTCCCCATCTATTTGCCATGAAGTGATGGGACCGGATGCCATGATCTTCGTTTTCTGAATGTTGAGTTTTAAGCCAACTTTTTCACTCTCCTCTTTCACTTTCATCAAGAGGCTCTTTAGTTCTTCTTCACTTTCTGCCATATGGGTGGTGTCATCTTCATATCTGAGGTTATTGATATTTCTCCCAGCAATCTTGATTCCAGCTTGTGCTTCATCCAGCCCAGTGTTTATCATTATGTACTCTGCATATAAGTTATATAAGCAGGGTGACAATATACAGCCTTGACATACTGCTTTCCCAATTTGGAAGCAGTCTGTTGTTCCATGTCCAGTTCTAACTGTGGCTTCATGACCTGCATACAGGTTTCTCAAGAGGCAGGTCAGGTGGCCTGGTATTCCCATCTCTTTCAGAATTTTCCAAAGTTTGTTGTGATCTACACAGTCAAAGTCTTTGGCATAGTCAATAAAGTAGTAGATGTTTTTCTGGAACTCTCTTGCTTTTTCAATGATCCAGTGGATTTTGGCAACTTGATCTCTGGTTCCTCTGCCTTTTCTAAATCCAGCTTGAACATCTGGAAGTTCACAATTCACGTAAGCCTGGCTTGGAGAATTTTGAGCACTACTTTGCTAGTGTGTGAGATGAGTGCAATTGTGCGGAGTTTGACCGTTCTTTGGCATTGCCTTTCTTTGGAATTGAAATGAAAACTGACCTTTTCCAGTCCTATGGCCACTCAACACCGAAATCAGATTGATTATATTCTTTGCAGCCAAAGATGGAGAAGCTCTATACAGTCAGCAAAAACAAGACCAGGAGCTGACTGTGGCTCAGATCATGAACTCCTTATTGCCAAATTCAGACTTAAATTGAAGAAAGTAGGGAAAACCACTACACCATTCAGGTATGACCTAAATCAAATCCCTTATGATTATACAGTGGAAGTGAGAAGTAGATTTAAGGGCTTAGATCTGATAGATAGAATGCCTGATGAACTATGGAATGAGGTTTGTGACATTGTACAGGAGGCAGGGATCAAGACCATCCCCCTGGAAAAGAAATGCAAAAAAGCAAAATGGCTGCCTGGGGAGGCCTTGCAAATAGCTGTGAAAAGAAGAAAGGCGAAAAGCGAAGGAGAAAAGGAAATATATAAGCATCTGAATGCAGAATTCCAAAGAATAGCAAGAAGAGATAAGAAAGCCTTCTTCAGTGATCAGTGCAAAGAAATAGAGGAAAACAACAGAATGGGAAAGACTAGAGATCTCTTCAAGAAAATTAGAGATACCAAGGGAACATTTCATGCAAAGATGGGCTCAATAAAGGACAGAAATGGTATGGACCTAACAGAAGCAGAAGATATTAAGAAGAGGTGGCAAGAATACATGGAAGAACTGTACAAAAAAGATCTTCACGACCCAGACAATCATGATGATGTGATCACTAATCTAGAGCCAGACATCTTGGAATGTGAAGGCAAGTGGGCCTTAGAAAGCATCACTACGAACAAACCTAGTGGAGGTGATGGAATTCCAATGGAGCTGTTTCAAATCCTGAAAAATGATGCTGTGAAAGTGCTACACTCAATATACCAGCAAGTTTGGAAAACTCAGCAGTGGCCACAGGACTGGAAAAGGTCAGTTTTCATTCCAGTTCCAAAGAAAGGCAATGCCAAAGAATGCTCAAACTACAGCACAATTGCACTCATCTCACAGGCTAGTAAAGTCATGCTCAAAATTCTCCAAGCCAGGCTTCAGCAATACGTGAACC
Source organism: Redunca redunca (assembly GCA_006410935.1). NCBI lineage: Eukaryota > Metazoa > Chordata > Mammalia > Artiodactyla > Bovidae > Redunca > Redunca redunca. The sequence goes on from SJYQ01005249.1 coordinate 134,120, forward strand.
GTGAACTT